>PVJC01020708.1:0-28919 GCA_004026665.1 Murina feae
TGTGTATATAAACAGTAGTCTCTTCTTATCCATGATTTTGCTTTCCATAGTTTCAGTTACCCGTGATCATAACTTTTAAGTTGCATGCTATTTTGGGTAGCATGAAAAAAATCTCACACCATCTTGCTGCATCCCACCCAGGTCATGAATCATTCCAGTACAATAAGATATTTTGAGAGAAAAAGACCACATTCAAATAATTTTCATTACAGTGTATTGTTATAATTGTTCTATTTTATTTGTTGTTGTTAATCTCTTACTGTGCCTAATTTATAAATTAAACTTTATCATAAGTATATATGTGTAGGAAAAAAAACATAAGGTTTGGTATATCCATGGTTTGAGAAATCCACTGGAAGTGGGGGGGAGTGTCCTAGAACATATCTCTTGTAGATAAGGGGACTACTGCAGTGTGTGTGTTGGTAAATCTGCAAGGTGTTGAAACTTTCCTGACCCAGGAGGTCTAGGGGACACCTGGACTTTTGCAGGTGTGAATCAGGATTACAGAAGTGACTTGTCGGTAGGGAGAAGGGATAAAATCCCTATAGTGTCATAGCCTTTTCATCATTAGTGAACCAGAACAGATAGAGCAGGATCATTACCTCCATGAATAGTGCAAGGTTGTAAGTATGTATGTGTTAGTGCACACACATGTGGCCACCTCTGAGGACTGATTCTGCAAAAGGCTTATAAGTAGATCCATTTAAACCCCTACCTCCTCCCCTACTGTCTGCTACCCTGAAGGGTTTCCTGGTACTGACAACCTCCCTAAGAGCTGATCTCCCATAGTTTGAATGCTTCTAATGCTAGTGACTCAACCTCCTCTCGCTAGCTAGGCAGTTTATTCCGCTGCCTAACTTCATTAAGGTTAGGAAATGGACTTTTTTCCACTCACTAAATTCTTTCTATTTTTAGATATGAAGACCCCAGGCTTGCACTCACTAGTATATTCTTGAGTGCCCTCTCTCTCTTTCTCCTTCTCTCCCTTCCCCCCCTCCCCCTCCCTCCCTTATCTCCCCTTTCTCCCTCCTTTCTTTTCCCCTCCCTTTCCCATTTTCTCCCTCTCCCTCTCCTTTGCCTTCTCCCTCTCCCTCTTCTTCTCCTTCTCCCTCTATCCCACACCAGGTCACAGGTACCTGCAGTAAAAATACATTTTTCTACTCACATGGAGACTGCCAGAATTTGCTTTGAAGCCTCAAATATTTGGATTTCTAATACTCCCTCTTGCTCCAGGATCAAGATTTCCTTTTCTGTCATATATGTGGGCTTCAGCTTTTTCCTGTCAAGATAGCCCCTTCCATCTTTCCTTTTGATATCACTATACCTCCTCCCCTGCAAAGACTCTCTCCACTATGCAGAAACTGCAGACCCCCCCAACACCACACTCCCACCTGCTTCCCCCAGATCACCCCTTTGGAAAGTTCAAGACTAGAACATCATGCAATAAAAAAGCACATGCCCACCCACATCTCCCCATCCTTGGCAGCCCAGTAAGACAGAATAGTGTGGTTAAATGGATGAGAAAACTGAGGAATATACAAATGTCCTAACAGTTTTACTCTACAAGTATGATCTCAGGATTTACTTGCATCCAGTGCTATGCTACATGCCATGGAAAAATGAAGATTATGACATAAGCCTTGCCCTTAGGAAACTTGTTCTCTAGCTAGGGAAAAACACACATAGGAACTTCCAGGTGAAACTTTTTTTCATTCAACCAACAAATGTTCAATGAATACTTCTCACGTGACTAGCCCTGTTATAGGCACTGAGGACACAATGGTGAACAAGACAGACAAAATTTCTGCTCTTGTGGAGCATCCATTTTAATGTGAACATATATTTTTAAAGCAAACAAGTAAATCATCACTACTACTTCTGAGAAATGCCAGGAAGGAAAGAAATGAGGGCCTAGGATGGCAAGTAGCAGAGAGTGACTTCAGCTGGGGCAGTAATGAATGGTTTCTCTGCAGAGGTGACATTTGAGCTGAGTATTGAATGGCCTGAAGACAGTCCACATTTCTGCATCCGACAGAGAAATCACGCAGGCAGAAGAAACTAAGAAGGCTTTCAGGAGGAGGTGGGGTTTGTCTGAGTAAAGTGCATGGAATGGAGCTTTGATCACTACCTTTGTGGTATTGGTCCCATTTTGGCAAAACTGAGAGATGAACTTCCACTTGAATAGAGGAGTCATAATCTTCTCCTTGGAATCTGAGATGACTGCTGTAAAAGGAAGGATTTGTTCAGGATTTGTTCAGATGACCTGACTATAAAACTCTTTATATGTCACATCTAGCAGTTTCCGATTGGAAACACTGAGGCTTTCCAGGTAAGACAAAGTCAGGAAGATAGCTATGGGTTGGGGAAATCAGGAGATTATTATAGCTAAAAGTAGAAGGTACATGGTGGAGAATAGAGATATGTAGGTGGGAGCCAAATTATGGTTAGGATCATGAAGAGATCTAGCAGGAAATGGGAAGCTGCTGACAATTTTTGAGCAAGGAAATGAAGACAGAAGGAAACAAAGAAAATGGCCTGACAATTTTTGGTACCCATAATTCCTCCTTCTGCTTAGTACATGTGGGATCCTTTAGGGAACATGGTTATGACCATGGACTCAAATCCCAGTTTGGCCACTCACTGATTGTGAACTTGGACAAGTTACTTAATTCCTCTGTATCTCAGTTTCATCCAATGTAGAATGGGGATATTAAAGGAATTAATCATTGCAAAGTGCTTAGAACAGTGTCTGATATTTAGTTAGTACTCAATAACTTGAGTTACATTATCCAAGGAGGAAACTGGTATGAGGGTGTACAGTCTGGATACTGCCATGAACCTTGAGTTATTCTGGTCACAATTTGATCAGCTGTGAACATTGTCAGGGCTCAGGACCATGTATGCAAAATAAGTACAGGCACACTTCCCTAATAATTTTCCATTAGCCTTCTACCGAAAGCTAAAATACCCATTGTTCTTTAGTGGCAATCCAGAGACTCAAGCATTTTTAATTGAATTAAGGTATTTTCTTATCTGACTTAAAAATCTTTTTGAACATTAGGTCATTGGCCATTGTCACTTGGTATAAAGTAGAGCTTTGAGGGAATGGAACACAGGATGGTATATTAGTTTTCTATTGCTGTGTAATAGATTATCCCAAAAGTTAGCCATTTAAAATAACAAACATTTCTCATCTTACAGTTTCTGTACATTTTAGTTGGGTGGTTCTGGCTCAAGGTTGCTCACGAGGTTGTGGTCAGGCTCTATGTCAGGGCTGTAGTATCTGAAGATTTAATTGTGGCTGAAGGATCTGGCACCAATTCACTCATGTGGTTGTTGGTAGGCTTCAAGAGTTTTAGTTTCTTGCCATGCCATGTGGTCCTCTCCATTAGGCTGCTCACAATATGACAGCTTGCTTACTCTGGTATGATTGATGATAGAGTAAGAGAGAGTGCATGCCCATGTACCCAAAGACAGGTCAGCCCAAGGCAGAAGCCATAGTCTTTTTATAAAGTAATCTTGAAAGTTATATTCCACTAGGGGCCTGGTGCACAAAAATTTGTGCACTTGGGGGGTCCCTCAGCCCGGCCTGTGCCCTCTTGCAGTTGGGGAACCCTCGGGAGATGTCCACCTGCTGGCATGCCTGGCCAGCCTGGGTGAAGGGCTGATGGCTGTTTGCAGGCTGGCCAAGGCCCCCTGTGGGGACCCTCACCCCATGGGGGTGTGGCCAGCCTGGGTGAGGGACTGAGGGTTGTTTTCAGGCTTCCCACAGTCCCTTCAGGGTTTGGGTCCCTACTGGGATGCCTGGGCAGCCTGGGTGAAGGGCTGAGGGCCATTTTCAGGCTGCCCACAGCTCCCATTGACCCAATGTCCCAGTGAGGCTGGCTAGAATCAGGTTTCTTGGGTTTATTTATCTTCTATAATTGAAACTTTGTTGCCTTGAGCAGAGGCCTAGGCAGGCAACGAAGCCTCCTGTTTGCTTCAGCTCTGTGGCTTCTATAATTGAAACTTTGTTGCTTTTGAGCGGCCTAGGGAGGCAGTTTCCTCCATTGCTGGTGCAATGGAAGCCTCCCATTTGCTCTAGCTCTGTGGCTGCTGGCCGCCATCTTGGTTGGGTTAACTTGCATACAGCCACTCTGATTGGCTAGTGGGCATGGCTTGGGTGTGGCTTAGGTGTAATGGAATGAGGGTCAATTTGCATATTATTCTTTTATTAGATTACATTAGTTCTGCCATATTCTATTCATTAGAAATGAGCCAGTAGGTCCAGTCAAGCTCAGGGGTAGGGGAGACACAAATGTATGACTATCAGGAGGTGGGGCCATTTTATTTATTATTTATTTTTTTAAATTTTTTATTGATTTCAGAAAGGAAGGGAGAAGGAAAGATAGAAAAAAATCAGTGAAGAGAGAGAATCACTGCCACCTGCATGCCCCCTTCTGGGGATCGAGCCCACAACCTGGGCATGTGCCCTTGACTGGACTCAAACCTGGGGCCCTTCAGTCCCCAGGCCAATGCTCTATCCACTGAGCCCAAAAGGCTAGGGCTATTGGGGCCATTTTACAGGGTGTTTACCACAAATGGATAAGGATTTATGATAGGTGGTAAAAAGATCCTAATAAAGAAGAAACTTGAAATACTCTGGATAATTGGGATTAGCATAGTTACTGGATTCAGTGGTAGCCAAAGATATTGGGTACCAAAATAGCAAAGAGAGGAACCAAAAGTATGGTGGATGGTAGCCTGGAGGTTTTTGACCCACATCTGGAGCTGCTGAATGTCCTGGGACCTTCCTCTGACCCAGGGCCAAATTTGTGCAGAGATAGCCTTCCCTGCCTTCCTGACAAAGCCCAGCCCTGTGGGTGGGGCCAGGGAGAGGGGAGGGAACTGAGATGAAGCTTTGGAAGTTCAGTGGCAGCAGAGGCAAGAGAGGGGAATGCCAGTTCAGCAACTGCCTTTGTTTGCAGTTGGGAAAGTTGTTAATTATAGCTTCACAACAAGGGGCTAAAGCTGGAGGGTTTGTCATTTCTGCTGACCTAGCCCTTGGCTGCCTCCCACAGGCCACTGCTGCCTTGTCAGCTCCACACCACTGTTTGCAGTGTGGTGAGTTTGGCTAACAGTATAGAAAAGCTGTGGGTTCTGTTGGATCTGATGGGTCTGAGGCCTTGGATAGAGGGCCCAGCTAGTTATGGGCAAAACAGTGCTGTGGGCTAGCAACTGCCTGCTGGCACCTCCTCCTCCCACTTTTGTGTTCCCATCCCAACTGTCCCACTTGATGATTTTGTGACCTAGGGCAAGTAGCTTTATTTCTCAGTGCTTCCATTTCCTCCTTTGCAAAATGGAGATAAATAGTCCCTAGCTTACAGAGTTGTTGTGAGGAATTATGAGCTCATGTAGGTAAAGCACCAATAAACAGTAGCTTTGCACATGGTTATTACTTATATACCCAGCTCTGACTCGAGGCACCCAGTCCAAATGAGGCAGGTCTCTCTCAGCACATAACTTGGCTGTCTTCTTTTGCTGAGGGCTTTCCATGGATTTACATGGGTTGAGCACTCTAATGATCTCCACTTTACATATGAAGAAACATGAGGGTCAGAGAGGTGAAGTAACGTTCCCTGGGGCCACAGCATTAATAAGTGGAATTGTTGGGACCATAACCCAGATCTGTCATAGTTCCAAATCTGCCATTTTGCTATCTTACCCATAGTTCGTTGGCCCAGAGCATAATTTCGGGTTGTGATTGGAGTAGACAGTGGTTGCTACAAATGTAGAAGGCTTTGGGTCCAGATAATATACAACTTCCTGGGCCCCACAAACTTGATTTTGCAGTACAGGCAGTACAGTTTCTACTGTATCTCTATGTAGCTGAGCCAGGGATAGCAGGAGTAGACATTCTAATTTGTGTAATGACATTATCCTATCCTCACCCCAAAACACACACACACACACACACACACACACACACACACACACACACTTTTCTACCAAATAGCTAGTTTCCTTTTGAACACATTTCTGAGATCAAGAAACAGGGAAGCAGATGTGAGTATTGGAGAACCGATTCAAAATGCTAAGCTGTGAGAGCACAGTCATCCTCCCAGATGCAAATACCCTCTCCTCATTACTAAGGGAAACCTCTGTCCAGTCCCTGTGGTGGGAGGAGGGGATCTGGGCTTGCCACAGCCTGCCCTGGCTTTGTAGTTTAGGGTAAACTCACCCTTTCCTTTATCTACAATAGAGGCAGAGAGGGAAAAGCTTGAAACCCTTGGGGTTAGAGATGAGGAATTAGGAATTGAGATTTGGTCTGGAGAGAGGGAGGCAGGGTGAAGAATATGTAGATTTGAGAGGTCAAAAGAGGATAAAGAAGGAGGATTGAGAGGAAGAGTAAAGGAAAGGGAAAAGGAAATCAAGGAAGAGGGGAGTTTGAGAGACATGAAGGAATGGAGGAAATATAAGGAGGGCAAACTCAGAATGCAAAATGCAAGCAGATACTGAAAGAGTGGCCTCCAGAATTGTCATACAGTTACAACACAGGGGCAACAATATCTTTGGTTGAGGGTTTGGGGAGATTTGTCTCTAAGCTGCCTTTGCACATGGTTTGTACTTAGGGATATTCTTGGGAGTAGCTTGCGGGTGCGGGGGGTGGGGCAGATGCTTGTTAAAGGTTAATGGGGAATAGTGGTTTCTCCCCAGCCACCCTTTGGCACCGCTGCCACTAACGAGCTACACTTATAAAGTGCCTACTGTGTGCCAGAGGAGATGAGACTGCATAAAATCAAACAGCAGGAAGTAAAGAAAATGAAAAAAGCAAAAGGGTTGATGAAGGCTGCAGCAGGTTCAATTGACCTTAATGGGGTAGGAGAGCAGGGGTGCCGATGAAGGCTTTCTGCTCAGCAGCCTCTGGAGAGCAAGTTGACTAAATAAAGGCCTGGTATGGGAGTCTCCCAAAAGAGAATGGGTATATGTTCCAGAATCTTATTTTAGAGAACTAGCAGGCCCAACTCTACCAACAGCAGGACTAGTTCTGAATTTAGAGTAATGATACCAAATGTGTCTGAATATATATTTATATGCATATGTGCTCCCAGAGAGGAACATTTTTTTTCTTTCCTGGTACACAGATGCATTGCACACCCATGGATAACACACACAGTGTGTATGAGAGGGATGATGCTCTTTGTCTGCTGTCTGCATGGCAGTGGGTCTTCCCTTGACCTGTGAAGGCTATTTAATCCCAGCTCTTTTTCTCCCTGAGCTCCGTTTAAATGCCTGTTCTGCTCTGTGGAAGAGGGACGGTGGTTGGCAATGTTGTTTCCCCCGCCTCCCTGCGGTTTCTTTTTTTTCTTCCCCAACCTTAGCCTGAGCTGCTATTTCTTCGACAACATCCAAAGGGGGCAGCGATCATTGGTTGGAAACGACTCTTCTCAGCCAATGACACATCAGCTCAGCAATTGTTTCCAAATGCCTAAAAGAGAATGGTTCATAGATGGAGTGAAACCTCTGTTGACCAGAATATTGGGGAATGGGCAGGTAATAACAGTTTTCTGGCTCCTCTTTTCATTTTGATTCATTGTTGAAATTTTCTCTAAAATCGGAGGCCTCTTTCTTGCTTTAGAATGTAAGGCCCTCACTTTCTAAATATCAGCCCCAATGTTTAGGATCACAGGAAGATGACAGGCTGCAGTCAGAACGCTGAATTCTACAAATCAGAGGATGTGGGTTCCACTTCCAGTGCAGCCACATACAAGCAGTGTGACTTTCGTCAGTGGCTCAGTATTTTTGAGCTTTGATTTCCTCATCTGTAAAATGGAGTGAGATTATTTTTGTAAGATGGAGGAAGTATAGGTGAAAATGTGTATAGAATCCAGACTATCTCCTGGAAAATAATTGCTAGAATTATTCCCTTATGAAGGCTTATTTAATTATGCTTTGCCTCTTTCTCCAAACAGCTGAGTGAAGAAGAAATGTATCCGATCAATTGATGGATCAGAATATTGGATTTTTATTGTCTGAAATGTCATCATTTTTTCACCAGAATGTTAATATCTGAGGACACACTGTGTCTGCTTCAAACCATTCAAGCACCTTAGCTCCCAGTTTTGTTACAAGCACATCATTCAATGCTTAGTCATGTTTGATACCTCCCTGGTTCAACCACCGGGCCACTTTGAGACTTCTGGATGAGCACAGGTATTGGTAGTCAGTGAGTGCTTTTTACCTGATGACTGCTGGTCCTGGTATCATTTTTCTTTGGAGGCTACTTAGTCACTGGGGAAGACAGTAGGAATGGACATGGGGTTTCCAATGTTATTGTGACTGCTGGACTTGTATGCATATTCACGGTGAGGGGAATTTTGGAGCTAGAAGAGACTTGACAAATTAGGAAACCAAGGTCAGAAGGTCCTAAATTAGGCAATATGCCAGAAGTGATTCTAAGCATTCTCTCTTTGGAAGCAGATAGGAGAAAGGGAGACAGAGAGGCAAAAGCTGAAGAAGGTTGTGGTCGGGGTTCAATCCCCTGTACCAACCCTTTCCCATCTGCCAGTTAGCTGGTATTACTTCACATGTTGACTGAGGGTTTGGGATAGAGTAGGAGTTAGGAGTCCAGGCCTAGCTGACTTGGGGGCATTTGTGTCCTCAAGAAAGAAGAGCAGGAACATCCATGCTAGAAGGACAGCCAGAGGGCATCTAGCTAGGAACTGGGGCAGGGGGTGTTAGCAATGGCATATATATCACTCTTTAAAGACACCCAGCCTAATCCCCAATACCGCCCAAGGATACCAGAGGTATAGGGTGTTGTCCGTGCCCAGGGTTGTTGGCATCCTAATTTGGTGATTCTGCAGACAGAGCTGGGCTGTGGTGGTTATAGGAGCAGCATCTACTGCAGAGAGAACTGTGGATAAAGAGGCCAGGCCACCCACTCACCCAGGATATGACTGTCATATACTAATATTCCCATCTGGATATTTCTAGAGAAGCCGGTCTGGGTAATGATAAACTATGAATTTTATGCATGAGCTGAACATTGAAAAACTTCATCCCCAAGCTCCCAGCTAGCATCTGAGCCAAATCCCACTCACACAGCATTTAATCAGCTTCCTGACAGATCCTAGTAAAAGGGAGATGAATTTATGAGATTGATTAGCTAATACCCAAGTGTTATGCTTACTCTGTGATCCAATAGCACCAGGCTGGGGACTCTAGACTTTCTGCTGCTCAGATTCTGCAGCTGCTGCCATGGCAGGTGGGCCTGGGAGCTGTTTCCTAGGGAGGGGACTGAGCTGAGCTATTCCATCCCTCAGGCTTTCTCCCTAGCCTGGAATGCATCTGGGCCAAGAGAGAATTATTCTTCTCTTTGCCCTCCACCTCCTATCAGCTGGTTTATTGCCCATCTTCACCTCATTCCAAGATGCTCTCTTCTTGTCTTTACTAATCCATAGTATCCCAGGCATTCAAGACTTGCTTGGAGTCTCACCTCCTCCAGGAAGCCTTCCCTGAATATCAGAGCCCTGGTTGTGTTGTTGTTTTTTTCTCTCAATTCCAAAGGCTCAATATTGTCTGGGTTACAGATAATCTCAGACCATGGTTAGAGCTAAACCAGAATTTAGCTAGTTCCATCCGTCCCCACTTGTAAATGTTAGATTTTTAACCACAAAAGTAATACATGCTCATTATCACAAGTCAAAAATACAAAAGCTTAAAGAAAAAAAAATTATCTCCCGCTCAAGCCCTCTGATCCCATCCCATCCCATCCCATCAGAAAACCTATATTACCAATCTCTCTCTCTGCTCTCTCTGTGCACTCAAATATATGCATGGCCCCTTTGTTTTTGCTGTAAAGAAACTGAGGCCCAGAGAGGTGAGTTGACTTTTCCAAGATCATATAGCTGACTAGTGACTGAGCTGGGAGTAAGAACTCGGGTATCTAGGCTCCCAGTTCCCAGGCCCATGCTTTTGTGGTTTAGTTGCCTCCTAAAAGAGTCTTGTCTCCCCAAGTGAATTGTAAACTCAACTGAGGGTAAAAAAAAAAATCACATGAAACAAAACATGTGTTCACTCTTGCATTTTCAACAACACCTAGCACAGATTTGAGCATCTGGTCCAGGGTGTTTACTAAATGTTTGCCTCCTCATTTTAAATCCTTTCTGAAACAAGACATGGTATACATAAAGAAAAAAAAAAAAAAACGTTTGACTCAGTGTCTGTTTGTGTTAGACTGCAAAGCCAAGCAATGCAATTGTACAAAAATTGATTGTTAAGATGGCTGGGGGAAAAGCAGTTGAAAATTCAAGTGATTGGTGACTGTGTGCCAATATCTAGAGGCAGAGACAAATCCAGAGATTTAGGAGTTCAAATGTTTGAGCCAACAGAGCTGAGAACCTAGTTTGGGGATGGGTGGGGGCAGTGCTAGAAGTGGAGAGGGAGGCCCCTCTGCACCCCACTTTTTTGGCACATGTGGCTCACCACACCAATGGGTGTGAAACATTGGCTGCTTTAGTCCTCTACATGTTAATAAAGGCCCCCTTGGCTGTGGCTAGGTAGTTAAAGCTCTTTTCATGTATTGAATCTAAAGGACTGACTTTATCTCCTTTTTACTCCTTTGGCTAGTTATGGGATTTGCATGGATTTCTTTGATATATTTGTTTATTGCTGATCAGGTGTGAGTTTAGGAAAGTCTGGGCTGGAATTAAGGCTCCTACCCAGAGAAGTGTGTCTCTGCCTTAAGAAGCTGGGGAGGAGTTGAGAGAAGCCTCTGGCACATCAACTGATCTGGAGGTGAAACCCTTTTGGAGGAAACGGTTGAAGGAAAATCATAAACACTAACTTAACTTTAGAGCTGAAGCAAAATTTCAGGATCATCTAATAAGATTATTAATACCTCAATTTATATAGCACTTCATAGTTGAAATGATTAAGCATGACTCATTCTTATTTTATGTGTAGAAACCTTTGTTTATTTAAGAAGATGCTGACAACTGCATGGAAGATTGTTGTTAATTGTCTTCAATGTGAAAATGGCATTGTGGTTTTATGGGAATGTTGTAATTTTTAGGAGATGACGTATTTAGGGGTGAACTGTCATGTTTGATATTTTAAAATGATACATCACTTAAAGGACATAAATAGGGGCTGTGGAGGATAAGGAGTTGTTGAATGAGTACAGAACTTCTGCTTGGGATGATGAAAAGTTACAAAGATGGATTGTGTTGATGATTATACAACAATGTGACTGTATTTAATGCCATTGGACTGTACACTTAAAATGGTTAGAATGGTAATGTTCATGTTGTGATATTTTACCACAGTAAAAAATGTATAAAAATATACACACAGTAATAGATAAATAAGAAATGGCAAAACATCAATAAATGTTAATTCTAGATGATGGAAATAAAAATGATTTTTATTGTTCTTAATGCTACTTTAACAGCTCTGTATATCTGGAAAAATATTTACAAAAAGACATAGGGGATAAAAGAAACTCTTAATGTGAGTGGGCTTATGGAGAAATGGTCATATGACTTTCTGTATCAGCCAAAGTTTGTTCCAAAGATGAGTTACAGAACCTAAGGGCATGTAGAAGACTCATGACGGAGAGGAGGCAACAGATAAGTGTGGTTGGGCATTGTTGGTCTGTTGATAGGTAAGATGGCAGAGCTGAGCAGTTGCTCACTCAGGATATTACCTGGGGTGGTTGATAGGAAAGTTGTTACATAGAGGGCCCTTAGTTTGTAGCATAACACAGTTCACAGTTAGGGGTATATGAAGAGCTTTGAGTTACTCAGAAGCTCCAGGGCCATGGTGATGCTTCTGAGTTCTCCATGACTGAATGAAGCAGAGAAATAGAAGTTGCTGAAACTGCCATCAGTTCATTTGGGTTGGCTTTGTGCTATCCAGATCTACTCTCAAAATCTTACCAAACTGCACATCTGCATGGGGGTCAGAAGAGCTCTCTGAAAAGTGACTCATAATGGCTTGGTGGTCCAAGATTTGGTGAAAGAAGTCAAAACAAAGGACCTGTTATTCAGTTACCCAGCCTTATCTATTTGTGTTCTGTTGGCCATTTGAGCCTTTGCTGATGAGAAAGAAAGGCTGGCTCTGACCCTGTGCTGAAACCCTCCAGATGTTCTTGCCTAGAGTATCTCACTGCTGGCAGGGTCTGAGGGTCAGTTTAGAACTTAACAAACAGAGCCATTAGGGTGTGGTCCAGCCACCTCCACCCCATCCATGTGACAAGCTGTAATTTGTAGGGATCATTTTGTCTCTGCTATTGCTTTGCTAGACCTGTCCAGCTTGAACCCTACCAATGCCTCAACCCTCCTCGATAGACAGAAGGGCTTTTGACTAACCCTCCTAGTACAGGGAAAGGGACAGAGACTTAATTTGCATTTTTCTTTGGCCAGCATGCCTGGTGTCTACATTAATCACAATAAAGGATAAATTCTTCCAAGAGAATAGAGCAAGCTAGTGAGAGAGGGAAGGAGAAAAAGAGTGGGGAGGAGAGAGAGAGAGAGAGAGAGAGAGAGAGAGAGAGAGAGAGAGAGACCAAGAAAGACAAAAAGAACAAGAGAGATAGAAACAGAGTATGCCTGAGGAAGCACTGGGGCTTAGTGGGAGGGGAACTAGTTGGTCAGAAAAGAACTGGCCAAAATGAATCCTTGCTGAGCTCTCAGTTCATCTCCTGAGTCTCTTGGAATTCAGCCACTTGAAAATTCAATTTCCTTCAATGTCATGTTTGATGGCTATGTTCCAAAATAATGTAGTCTGGAGCTAAAAAAAAAAAATCAGGGTGTGGCTCCGGCTGTGTGGCTCAGTTAGTTGGAACATTGTCCTGTACGCTAAAAAGGTTGCAGCTTCAATTCCCATTCAAGGCACATACCTATGTTGTGGGCTCGATCCCTGGTTGGGGCATGTACAGAAGGCAGCCAATCAATGTTTCTCTCTCTCATAGATCTCTCTCTCTCTCTCTCTCTCTCTCTCTCTCTCTCTCTCTCTCTCTTCTCTCTCTCTCTCTCTCTCTTCTCTCTCTCTCTCTCTTCTCTCTCTCTCTCTCTCAATAAAAAACATGTTCTCAGTGAAGATTAAAAAATAGAAAAGAAATCAGGCTGTGAACAAGGCCTGATGCATGTAGCATAACAAATGAATGCAGCTGAGAAATTAGACAGCCAAGAATAGGATAGAATATTAGAGATTATTTACTAGTTCAAGTTCCTTCCAATTTTTTTTCTTAAGTTCCTCCCTAATACACATAAGGAAACCAAGACTCTTTGAGAAGGGACTTACCCAAGACCACTGAACTAATTAGTCCAGATGGAGCCTCTGAATCCTAATCTAGTCCTTTTAAATAAATCATAACACACAATGTGCTGGCAAGCAAAAAACCACGAACTGAGAGTTCTTTTTCTCTCATCTTTGCAGGTGGCACTGACAGAAACTCAGTCTTAGAAAAGGCTTGTTCCTCTTCCCTCCTGTTTTACCCAGCAAGGCGGCTCTGCTCTGGAGTCAGGCCAAACTCCAGTACATCCTGGAGCTGTCTCCAGCCTGCTCCCCCTCCCTCTTCTTTGTCAGCAGAGGCTTCCTGGAAAGGCCACTCTGAAATGAAGATAATGTCAGTGAAGCGCTTGTTAGTATGTAGCCGCTGGGTGACTATGGGCTTGACCATCTCCTTGTTCTGAGACTTTTGATTGGTGCTGCACCTGGTCCAACTCCTCCTACATTCAACACTGAGCAGAAGATCACTATATTCTGCTCTAGGGCCCATGTTTTTACTTATCTGAGCTTCCAGGGCCACATAATACCTTGTTAGGTTGCTGGAGAGGTGGAGCCAGGGAGCAGGAGGGCAGGAGGAGTAAAGGGTTTTCAGAGTCACAGAACCTCAGAGCGGGAAGTAACCTGGTCCCCCCCGCCCCCCAGAGTATAGGTAGGGAAACTGAGGATTAAAGTTACAATAATGCAACCTAGTTTCCACTTTAAAGCAGAGCATGAGGGAACAGGCTCCTTAAAGAGTTTGCTTGCATAGCAGTACCAATACAATTGGGCAAGGTAGGTTAAGTGGATGGTTAAGTGGGGACTTTTGAGGAGGGGAGTCCACAGCAGAGGCTGGAGGATGCAAAAGACATGAGTATTACTTTTACGACAGAATGAAACACAGTAAAATCCAAAAGTTGTAAAGTTCTTGATGGGCAGAAGGACCTGGAAAATAACTTCTTCACAAAGGAAGAGGCATCTCCATCTTGATCTCATAATGTAGCTTCCTGCTAGTCTGGTGTCCCAGCCTGGGTTGCTGTTGTCTCTGTGCAGAGACTGAGCCCTCTCCTTGCTTCTAAACCAATGAGGATGGGATGCAGGCAAGACTTTTAGCAGCTCAGTCTCCCCAAGTCTCAATATAAAGGAGGAGTGGAGTTATTTGCTGCACTCAGGGTTGCCATGTGCAGTTGCACAGTTTGTGAATTGCATAAAGGTGCTTGGCCAAGGAGGTAAGTAGGGGCAGAAACATGGCCCATGCACTGCTCCTCAAACCAGGTATCTTGCTGTAGTATGAAAGGATACATTTTTCATCTGACAAAACCATATTGTTCATGGGACAGTGTTTACCCAGAGAAAGTAGCTTTTGCTAAGCTTTTTAAAAAATACTTTCCCCTTTATTGATTAAGATATTACATATGTGTCCTTATCCCCCCAATGCCCCTCCCCATCTACCCACTCATGCCCTCACCCCCTGGTGTCTGTGTCCATTGGTTAGGCTTATATGCATGCATATAAGTCATTTGGTTGATCTCTTCCCCTTACCCTGTCCCTCCTCTGCCTTCCCTCTGAGGTTTGACTGTCTGATCAGTGCTTCTCTGTCTCTGGATCTGTTTTTGTTCATCACTTTATGTTGATCATTATATTCCACAAATGAGTGAGATCATGTGATATTTATCTTTCTCCAACTGACTTATTTCACTTAGCATAATGCTCTCCAGTTCCATCCATACTGTTGCAAATGATAAGACTTCCTTTTTATGGTAGCATAGTATTCCATTGTGTACATGTACCACACTTTTCTAATCCACTCATCTGCTGATGGGCACTTAGGCTGTTTCCAGATCTTAGCTACGGTAAATTGTACTGCTATGAACATAGGGTTGCACATATCCTTTCTGATTGATGTTTCTAGTTTCTTGAGGTATATTCCTAGAAGTGAGGTCACTGGGTCAAATGAGAGTTTCATTTTTACTTTTTCGAGGAAACTCCATACTGTTCTCCATAGTGGCTGCACCAGTCTGCATCCCCACCAGCAATGCACAAGGGTTCCTTTTTCTCTACATCCTCATCAGCACTTCTCATTTGTTGATGACAGCCATTCTGACAGGTGTGAGATGGTACTGCATTGTTTTGATTTGTATCTCTCAGATTATTAGTGACTTTGAGCATGTTTTCATATGTTTGTAGGTCTTCCTTCTGTCTTCTTTCAAAAAGTATCCATTTAGGTCTGTTGCCCATTTTTTCATTGGGTTTGCTAAGTTTTTTACACAAAGGCACTGAGTAGAATGTAGCTTTGGCTGACACTAACCATTGGCTCCTATGCTCTGTGGTGACCCATCCTTAAGGTCCTGAGTTCCCCACTGAGGCTCTCCCTCTCCCTTCATACACCCTGATCCCAGGTTTATTATTCTTTTTAAAAATATATTTTTTTCTGATTTCAGAGAGGAAGGGAGAGGGAAAGAGAGAGAGAAACATCAATGATTGGCTGCCTCTTGCACGTCCCACACTGGGGATTGAGCCTGCAACCAGGGCATGTGCCCCGACCAGGAACTGAACTGTGACCTTCTGGTTCATAGGTTGATACTCAACCACTGAGTCACCGGCTAGGCCCAGGTTTGTTATTCTTGCCAGTCAACTTCTGAACACAAGGGCAAAAAATTCAGTGAGGAGGGTCTCTTGGAACCTGGAGCCCACCTCATGAAAACTCCCCAATTTCTGTGTTCTCTCAGACCTGCATTTTCAGCCCCTGTGCTCTGTCTACCTGTTTGGCTCAGCTGTCACATCTTGGATGCCTGTTCCCTCCTGGTAGTTTGATTCCAATTATTTATCTGAATCGTGACTCTGACTGCTGTGTCCTCAGTTTTCTGTGCCCTGCCAGCTGCCCCTCTGTAGTCATCTGTTGAAGTCAGAATATGTCTCCTGAGCTTACCAGTTCACTCTCCCTCCCTGCCTGCTCATTTGGATGGAGGCCTCCAGTAGATACTTTTCACTGTTAAGGAACATATATGTGGAGTGGGCATGGAGGACAACAGTGGCCAGGGTCTCTCTGCTGGAGTGCTTTATTATATCCACATCCCGCTGTGTCCAGACCCTCATCAGTAACCCATCCTGTCCTCCTGGGCTGCAGAAGAAGGGGCTGTGGCAAGGCCAGGAACAGATAGGAACCTATGTGGTTGTGGGGGGAAGAGGGACAGGTTGGTCCTTGGGATCAAGTTAGCACCTTCTGGCTGTCCTAAAGTGTCCCTATCCCCACTGCCTAAGGGCATAGGTCCAAGGCTTTCAAATGAGCTCACTGAGTCCTCCCAGATGCCAGAAGATTATGGTGCCAGATGGGTTTGAAGCAAACTGCCCAAGAGAGTTCTGCTTGAGAAGAAAGGAGCTTCAGGTCAAGATCAGCACTGGGCCAGCCAGGAAGGAGGCGACAAGGAGATGTCCAGGCACTGATAACCTCTCCACTCTAACAGGGAGTCCAGCATCTTCTCAGCTGAGCCCCTTCAGTTGAGGACTAGCAAAAGCCCTTGAAACAAGAAGAATGTGAATGGAACAGCTAAGCATTTTCCCTCTCTGCTTCCTCCCTCCTCTCCAAATCCCAGAGCTGGAAGGAGCCAGACAGTAGAAGAAGGGGAGGGGAAAGAAAGCAGAGGGCTTGCCATCAATCTCCTGCCCTGAGAGCTGCATCATCCCTGGTTCCTGCTGGCTCCCCTGGGGCAAGGGGGTTGGGGAGCTTGGTGTGGGTCTTGGACAGGAGGAGCAAGGAGGAAACACACACACACACACACACACACACACACACACAGCAGTCCCACTACTGGGTCTTAGAGCCAGAACCAGGGCCAGATCAGAAGACTGAGGTGTCCATCCAAGGATATAATGAAACCCAGCAAATCAGGGTCCTTTAGGGAGTGTAAAGACCAGAGCAAGTCCAACTCCAAATAGATACAGGACAGGAAGCCAAGCTTTGTAATATGCAACAATGGTCTTTCTGCTGCCTCTCAGAGAATAAATGATGCTGGTTTCTCTAGTGCCTGCTTCACCACCACCTACCACCTTTCAGCTCAGTCCACTCCTCAGAGGTGGGTGCAAATCCCAAAGGATAAAATTATCTAATTGAGAAGATCTGGTCATGCAAAGATGTGAAAGTAATAAAGAAGAAGGAACCTCAGGTCAATTTGCTGTCAGAAATGTCTGCTTCTTGGTTCTTTGAACACTGTTGGAAAGAACCACACACCTTGGAAGACTCTTTGAATTTAGTCATGCCATTGGGCTATGCCAATCAAGTAATTTGGTGAGGTGGGAAGAAAACAGAAAGTGCCCTGAAATGAAAGTGCTTCTCCTGCAATGGAGCTTGGGTTCCTCTGTTGGTGAGGCAGTTCTTAAGGAATCTGTTTAGGACTGTGGTGGGTCTTTGCAGGAACTTAACAATTGGGTTTTTTCTCAGGGTGGGGGGGGGAGGTTAAAGCAGAAGATAGAGTTCTCAAACAAGCATCTCCCAGCGGCCCAGGGGTTCTCAAACTTTTTAATCAGGGAGCCAGTTCACTCTCCCTGAGACCGTTGGAGGGCCAGACTGTAGTTTAAAAAAAAAAAAAAAAACTCTGAACAAATTCCTATGCACACTGCACATATCTTATTTTGAAGTAAAAATACAAGGCGGCAAAAACATTCGGTGGGCCGGATAAATGTCCATGGTGGGCCGCATGTGGCCCGCAGGCCGTAGTTTGAGAACCCCTGTCCCAGCCTCTTAAAAGGATCTTGAACCAAATTAAATGTTTAGTCGTGTTTTGCTGTAGTGGCTTAAAATATAATTTAAATTTTGGTCAATAAAGTTAGAAAATATGCACATTCCTTACTGAGTTTAATTGGTTTACTAGATTTTTTTGATTTTTTAAAATTTTGTTTTATTGCTTAAAGTATTACAAAGAGTAGTACATATGTCTCCTTTTTTCCCCCTTGACCTTCCCCCGGCCTCCCCTACCCCAAAGTGTCTTGTCTCCATTGGTTATGCTTATATGCATGCACACAAGTCCTTCAGTTGATTTACTAGATTTTTAAAAGCACCTTAGTTCTGTATTCAATAAGAAAGGAATCTGAGTTCTGTGAAGAAATTATTCAGCAAATTAACACATTTCATTCTGATTGAGAGATTGCAGTCTACTTAATGCAAGTCTCTGCCCCTGAGTAAGTTTTCCTGGGAAATGGAAGCTGTGATCACCTCCTATTCATTGGTGGCCTCTGGAGCCTCAGGCTCTTTGAAGCCTCACCTTATCTTAGGCTATTGCCCCAGTATGGAGAGCAAGAGTCCAGAGAGGGAGGGGTACAGGGGAAAGAGAACTATTCCTCCTTGATTATGTCCTGCTTAATGGTTATCCCGCTCATTTATCACATTTAGCTTTAGGAGAAGTGACAGGATGATCCATCCCTCAGGCCTGGGCCTATAAAAACCAGAGAATTGGCACCTGCAGTCTGCCTTTCTCTGCCTTTGCCTTCTCTAGCTGCAGCTAAACTGCCATTAAAATGCTGACTCCTGCCTGTTCGTGATGGAGTGAGCTTTTAACAGAGTACCTTGTCCTGCAAAGCTTATTTTATTCAGAGCTGCATAGAATGCTGGAGGGGTAAAGAGTTGGAAGGGCTGTGGAGGAGTGGAGACCAAGATACTGGAGGATGGGTGTGAGAAGAGCCCTGTGAGTCTGGGGTATGCCTGAATCTTTCCTGGGTACCATCTCCAGTTACCCTGAAGAATGGGCCAAACTGTCCCAGATATTTCTCAGATGTGGAGCTCCAGTAATCAGCTTCAAGGGTAGCCTCTACCCACATTGTATGCTTTGAGAACCTTTACAGGTCCCTTCCACCACCAAACATGTTTTCTGTGCTTTGTCATAATCGCTGTGGGTCAAGGCCTTGTCCTCTGAACACCCTTGTTAAAATATACATTTTCTTTTTGTCTGATAAAAGTTTTCATATATCAGATTCATTGGCTTTTACCTATCAAAAACAGGTTCACAAAGAAATGGGTTCCAGGGCAAATAATGATCGATGGGAAGGGGAGAGAGGATATATTTTCCACATGATGAAACATACTAGGTTAGATAAATTGGGAGGCATAACTGCTCAGGCAAGAAGGAAGAACTAGACAGCCGAGGGGGGAATCAGACAACTGGCATCAATTAGATTCCTATAATCCAGGTGTCCACATGGTCTTCGTTGCCCTTCGGATCAACATAAGACTCCTCCCAAATCCGTGTCTTTCCAGATCTTTGCATTCCCAGAGAAGGCCTCTCTTTTCCTGTCCCCCGCTGCTGGCTGCAAACACTTCCTTCTGAGAGTGTTCCATCTAGATCAGTGGTTCTAAACCTTAGCTGCTCCTTGAGAATCACTTGGGGAGCTTTTAGAAGGATTGATACCAGGCCCCACCCCAGAATAATTACATTAGAATCTCTGAGGGTAGGCTGCAGGGGCATCTTGGGTTTTTTAAAAGCTCCCTTAGGTGATTCTAATAGGCACAAACAACGTAACATGTAGTTATGAGTCCTGGACTTAAGGAGCCCTTGACCATTTCCTCAGTTCCCCTCTGTCTCCTCCATCTACTCCTCTCCCCTTTGCTCCCTCACAGCCCAAAAGTTCTGTTCATTTTTAACACCCAGTGTTAAGCTTTTGTTGTCTTGGCTCCTGTCTACCCATGCTGTCAAGTCAAACATCTTATCAAATTCTTTTCCTAAAGGCAGTCCCAGTTCTCTCCTTAAGAGGGATTCTGGTGCCAGCTGGTGAGATGATTGAAATTTCACCCCAGATCCACATAGTTTTGACAAGGACCCTGGATAGCCTTATCATTATATCTCCACTGGCTCTGAGAACCGTCACAGGCGCACACTGCTATTTTTATCCAAAGACGCAGGGCCCACATCTTGCAGGGGAGGCCCAAAGTTGGCAAAGCATTTGGAGAGTGACTGTCTGTGTATCCACTTAAGAAGTCTTTGTGTACTTGTGGGTGTCTAGCCCTTATGACTGATATTCAAATTTAGCCCATTTGCAGACTGATAGGATTTTCCTAAATGCAGAGAAAAGTGTCTTTGATTCATAACCTAGTGTGTGTGTGTGTGTGTGTGTGTGTGTGTGTGTGTGTGTGTGGTGTGTATTGCTGCTGCCAAACTACTCTGAGTTGACAATGTGATGTTTTATTCAGTGGATATTTGGATATTTATTGGGCACCATCATATGCCAACTACTGGGTGAGGTACTTTGGAGTTGATGATGACCCAAACCTGTATGCCTTGTACTCATAGACTAGTGAGCTTTAGTAATATCTTTTTTTTAACTCCTCTTCTTGAACTAAAAGACACTAATTAAAAAAAACACCTTAAGCTCTAAGTCAGAAAGTTTTGTGCACTGGAAATTCTCCACAAACAGGTGGGTTTCTGTATATGGTTCTGAACACTTTATTTCCCTTTTGTGTGTATGAAATAGTAATGTGTGAAAAGGCACTTGGTATGTGTGTAAGCCTTTTATGGACTATGGTTTTCAGAAAGGACTGTGAAGGCACCTTGACTCCTGAAACTTTGCTTCCCAGAGCTCTGTCAAGTTCTCAAACAATGGATCACTAGCTACTTGGCTAACAGCTATCGGTGCTTAAAATGTGCCAGGCACTAGGCTTGCTACTTCACATGTATCATCTCATTCCATCCTCACAACAGTGAGAGAAGTAGAATTATTGTCCACATTTCACAACTAGGAAAACTGCTCACCAATTATTTGGTAGCAGTGTCAGGATTCAAACCCAGGACTATCTGACTCCAAAGTCTTTCCAAGCTCACCACCCTCTGATGCCAACTCCCAAGGCATAGCCTAGAGAAAGTATGGTCCATCATCAATAACAATATCATCACTATTATCATGGTCATGGTCATGGTCATTGTCATCCTGTCATACCAGTGATTATTTGTTAAGCACTTTCTTTGTGCCAAGCAACTGCACTAAAATGTTTATAATAATTACATAAAAAACTACAGAAATATCCCCTCATCCACAGTTTCATTTTCCATGGTTTCAGTTACCTGTGGTCAACCAAAGTTTGAAAATATTAAAATGGAAAATTCCAGATATAAATAATTCATAAGTTTTAAATTGTGTGCTGTTCTGAGTAGCATGATAAAATCTGTGCCATCCTGATCCGTCCCACTTGAGATATGAATCATCCCTTTGTCCAGTATATGCTACCTGCCCATTAGTCACTTAGTAGCCATCTCAGTTATCAGATCAGTTGTCCTGGTATCACAATATTTATGTCCAAATAACCCTTATTTTGCTTAATAATCACCAAAAGAGCAAGAGTAGTGATGCTGGCAACTCAGATATGCCATAGTCACAAAAGTGCTTCCTTTAAATGAAAAGACATCCAGGAAAAACAGAGAGATATATAAATATATCGAATCTAATAAAAGTAATATGCAAATCGACCCTCACTCCGTTACACCTAAGCCACACCCACCAGCCAATCAGAGCGACTATATGCAAATTAACCTCAGCCAAGATGGTAGCCGGCAGTCACAGAGCTGGAACAAGCAGGAGACTTGCGCCAGTGATGCAGGAAGCTAAGGTTCCTGTCTGCCTAGGCTGGCTGTGGCAACAAAGTTTCCACAACAAAGTTTCAATTATAGAAGATAGATAAGCCCCAGAGACCTGCTTCCAGCCTTGGGCTCAAGGAAGCCCTGGGAGCCTGGGTTGTCAGGGGCAACCCGACCTGGGCTCCAGTTAAAGCAACAAAGTTTTAACTTTAGAAGTTAAATAAATTCCAGCCAGCCTTGCTGCAAACAGACATCAGCCAATCACCCAGGCTGGCCAGGTACCCCAGCAGGGACCTCCTGAAGGGGATGTGGCCAACCTGCAAACAACCATCAGCCCCTCACCCAGGTTGGCCAGGCACGCCAGCAGGTGGACATCCCTTGAAGAGTCCTCAGGCTGCAAGAGGGCACAGGCCAGGCTGAGGGACTCTGAATGCACAAACTTTTGTGCACTGGGATATATATATATATATATATATATATATATATATATATATATATATATTCTGCAAGTTCAGGAATATACTTCCCTCAGATAAGGGAGGATGACTGTAATACTAATACAGTTAATAGTTATTGAATTCCTTTTATGTGTCAGGCACTATCCTAACCACCTTACCAGGATCTCCCTAATCATTCCTCACCACGTGCTATGAAATAGATCCTATTCTTAACCCTATTTCAGAGAAAGGAAAACAGGTTTATACAAGCTAATTTACCTCATGACCTCACAGGTAGTGAATAGCAGTACTGGGGTGTAGCCTCTGTCTGACTCCAGAACCTGAACACCTGTGCTGCACTGCCTCCCATATCAGGGGTTCCCACCTCTCACTTTTTTCCAGTTTGGGGAGCACTGCCTGACACTGGCTTCTGATAACTGGAGAGCTCTCCTGGACCCATCTGCTCAATGGGATAAGGGCTGGAGTGACAGGCCAGCACAGGTGTGAGAAGATGCCCTCCTACATGAACTGACAATCCAGACCCTTTCCATTTGGCAGCCAATGCCATGAGAATGAGAAATCTGCTCAGAGAGGGCATCCCAGCCAAATAAACTTGTACAGCAAAATTTTGGGAAAATATATAGCTGAGACCTATACAGATAGAGGCCAAATAAACAAGATGAATATTTTCTTTCTGTTTTCTTCCTGCTCATTCTTTAGAATCATATTTTATAGAGTATTTTTCTCTCTTCATTGCACTTCCATGCCCACTACCATCTCTTGCTGATGCCTCCTTTCTCCTCTCCCCAATTAACCTGAGTCCTTTACCTCCTGTCTCCTTTCATTGTCATTAGTTCATCATCTCATTTCATTCCTCTTTCAAAAATGCCTGCTCCTCTCTGCTCCAGACCTCTTCACTTTTCCCTGCTTTCATTTTAGCTCAAGTCACATTAAGGTTGTACAGCACTTTGGAAAATGGTAAGTCAGGTTGGTAAATAGAGTTTCATGTTATTTTGCTGGCATTGAGCTTGGAGTTTTTGAAAACCAATGGCAAGTCACAGCCCTGGCATACCTTTGTCTCTGCAGGGCTATAACCAGCCCTAGATGAGGTCTGGGACATGACCAAAAATCTGTACTTCTCAGATGAAGCTAAGTTACTCCAGGTAGGGTATTATCAGCTTGAGCATCACTTCCCAAATTGGTTTCCACAGTACCCTGAATATGAAAGTTTAGTAGGTACTATAGGGGAGAAAACAGTTTCTGGGTACAATTGAATTTGACAGATGCTCAGTTAGATAAGCTAAACTTTACTATAGGGTTTCATAGAGCCCTTAACATACTAATGAGAATCATGAATCTTCAAGAGCACATTTAGAGCCTTGCCACCCATAGTGTGATCTGAGGATTGGCAGCCTAGGCCTAGGCATCACCTGAGAGCTTGCTGGAAATGCAAAATCTCAAGCCTCCACTCCAGATTTTCTAAGTTAGAATCAGCATTTGTAACAACTTCTTCAGGTAATTTATATTCACATTAAATTTTGAGAAGCACTGATTTAGAGTACTTGGCATTTCTAAAACTTCTTTGTCCATGGAACCCCTTTATGGAGCGTCTTCTAGAATTAGCATTCCCTGCAACATACTTTGGGGAAATACAGTCAACCCTCCAAATCTGCAGGTTTTGCATCTGTGGATTCAACCAACTGTGGATTGAAAATATTTTTTAAAGATTTTTTTATTGCATAAAATATTACAAAAATTAGTACATACAACTCTTTTTTCCCCCTGCCCTTCCCCCAGCCTCCCCTGCCCTCAGTCTTTTGTGTCCATTGGTTATGCTTAAATGCATGCATAAAAGTCCTTTGGTTGATCTCTTACCCCCCAACCCTCCCCATCCTTCTTGCTGTAATTTGACAGTCTGTTTGATGCTGCTCCGTCTCTGTATCTATTTTTGTTCACTAGTTTATAATGGATTTTATTATCCATAAATGAGTGAGGACATGTGGTATTTTTCTTTAATTGACTGGCTTATTTCACTTAGCATTATGTTCTCCAGTTCCATCCATGCTGCTGCAAATTGTAAGAATTCCTTCCTTTTTACAGCAGCATAGTATTCCATTGTGTAGATGTAACACAGTTTTCTAATCCATTCATCTATTGATGGACACTTAGGCTGCTTCCAAATCTTAGCTATGGTGAATTGTGCTGCTATGAACATAGGCATGCATATATCCTTTCTATTGGTGTTTCTGGTTTCTTGGGATATATTCCCAGAAGTGGGATCACAGGGTCAAAAGGGAGTTCCATTTTTAATTTTTTGAGGAAACTCCATACTGTTGTCCATAGTGGCTGCACCAGTCTGTATTCCCACCAGCAGTGAACGAGGGTTCCTTTTTCTCCGCATCCTCTCCAGCAGTTGTCGTTTGTTGATTTGTTGATGATAGCCTTTCTACAGGTGTGAGATGATACCTCATTGTTGTTTTGATTTGCATCACTCAGATGATTAGTGACTTTGAGCATGTTTTCATATTGTCTCTTGGCTTTCTGAATGTCCTCTTTTGAAAAGTGTCTATTTAGGTCCTTTGCCCATTTTTTGATTGGATTGTTTATCTTCTTTTTGTTAAGTTGTATGAGTTCCCTATAAATGTTGGAGATTAAACCTTTATCAGAGATAACATTGGCAAAAATGTTCTCCCATGCAATGGGATTTCTTATTGTTTTGTTGATGGTTTCTTTTGCTGTGCAGAAGTTTTTATTTTGATGTAGTCCCATTTGTTTATTTTCTCCTCTTTATTTGCCCTAGGAGCTATATTGGTGAAGAAATTGCTTCAGCATAAGTCTGAGATTTTTGTATTACTCTAGTGTTTTTATGGTTTTCCATCTTACATTTAAGTCCTTTATCCATTTTGAGTTTATTTTTGTGTATGGTGTAACTTGGTGGTCTAGTTTCATTTTTTTGCATGTATCTGTCCAATTTTCCCAACACCATTTATTGAAGAGACTGTCTTGACTCCATTGTATGGTCTTGCCTCCTTTGTCAAATATTAATTGAGCATACTGGTTTGGGTCAATTTCTGAGTTCTCTATTCTATTCCATTGATCTATATGTCTGTTCTTTTTTAAAAAATTATTTTATTGATTTTTAAGGAGAGGAAGGGAGAAGCATAGTTAGAAACATCGATGAGAGAGAAACATCGATCAACTGCCTCATGTACACTCCCTACTGACAGTATGCCCGCAAACAAGGTACATGCCCTTGACCAGAATCAAACCTGGGACCCTCCAGTCTGAAGGCTGAAGCTCTATCCACTGAGCAAACTGGCCAGGGCTACCTGTCTGTTCTTGTGCCAGTACCTGGCCATTTTGAGAACAGTGGCTTTATAATACAACTTGATATCTGCTATTGAGATCCCTCCTACTTTGTTTTTCTTTCTCAGGATTGCTGAAGCTAATTGGGGTCTTTTTTTATTCCAAATGAATTTTTGGAGAGTTTGTTCTAGGTCTGAAATATGCCGCTGGTATTTTAATGGGGAGTGCATTGAATTTATAGATTGCTTTGGGTAGTATGGACATTTTAATGATATTAATTCTACCAATCCATGAACATGGTATGTTCTTCCATCTGCTTATGTCTTCCTTTATCAATTTTTTCAACATCCTGTGGTTTTCTGAGTAGAGGTCTTTTACCTCTTTAGTTAAGTTTATTCCTAGGTATCTTAGTTTTGTTGGTGTGATGGTAAATAGGATTGCTTTTTTATTCTCTCTTTCTGTAAGTTCGCTGTTGGTATATAGAAACGGCATAGATTTCTTGGCATTAATTTTGTATATTGCCAAATTCATTTATTAAGTCTAATAATTTTTTGATGTAGTCTTTAGGTTTTTTTTTATGTACAGTATCATCTCATCTGCAAATAAGGACAGTTTTACTTCTTCTTTTCCAATTTGGATGCCTTTTATTTCTTCTTCTTGTCTAATCGCGATGGCTAATACTTCCAGTACTATGTCAAACAGAAGTGGCGAGAGTGGGCATCTGTGTCTTGTTCCTGTTCTAAGGGCAAATGGCTTTAGTTTTTGCATATTGAGTATGATGTTGGCTGTGGGTCTGTCATATATGGCTTTTATTATGTTGAGGTATGATCCTTCTATTCCCACCTTGCTGCGAGTTTTTATCAAAAACAGGTGTTGGATTTTGTCAAATACTTTTTCTGCATCAATTGATATACTTATGTGGATTTTTTTCCTCTCTCAATTTGTTTATGTGATGTATCATGTTTATTGATTTGCCAATATTGTACCATCCTTGCATCCCTGGGATGAATCCTACTTGGTCATGGTGTATAATCTTTCTGATGTACTGCTGGATCCGATTTGCTAGAATTTTGTTGAGAATTTTGGCATCTATGTTCCTGAGGGATATTGGCCTGTAATTCTCTTTCATTGTGTTTTCTTTTTCTGGTTTTGGTATTAGGGCAATGCTGGCTTCATAGAATGAGGTTGGAAGTGTTCCTTCTTCTTGAATTTTTTGGAATAGTCTGAGGAGGATAGGTTTTAGTTCTTCCTTGAATGTTTGGTAAAACTGCCCTATGAAGCCATCTGGCCCCGGGCTTTTGTTTGCTGGGAGATTTTTGATTACTGCTTCAATTTATTCCATAATTATTGGCCTACTGAAACTTTTAGATTCTTCCTGATTGAGTTTTGGAATGTTGCATTTTTCTAAGAATATGTCCATTTCTTCTAGGTTGTCCCATTTGGTGGAATAGAGTTGTTCATAGTGTTTTTTAACAATGCTCTGTATTTCTGTGGGGTTTGTTCTTATTTCTCCTCTTTTATTTCTGATTTTCTTTATTTGGGTCCTCTTGCTTTGCTTCTTGGTGAGCTTAGCTAGAGGTTCATCAATTTAGTTTACCCTTTCAAAGAACCTGGTCTTGGTTTTGTTGATCTTTTGTATTGTTTTTTGTCTCTATGTCATTTATCTCTGCTCTGATCTTTAGTATTTCCTTCCTTCTGCTTACATTGGGCTTTTCATGTTGCTCTCTTTCTAAATCTTTGAGTTGTAGGATTAGGTAATTTATTATCATTGTTTCTTGTTTTCTGCAGTAGGCTTGTAGAGCTATGAACTTCCCTCTCAAGGCTGCTTTCGCTGTGTCCCATAGGTTTTGGATTGTTGTGTTTTCATTGTCGTTTTGTTGCCATAATGTTCTTTATTTCTTCTTTGATCTCTCTACTAACCTAGTCAGTGTTTAATAGCATGCTGTTTAGTCTCCATGTGTTTCATTTTTTTATATTGTTTTTATTGTAGTTGATTTCCAGTTTTATGCCATTGTGATGTGAGAAGATGCTTGACATGATTTCTATCTTCTTGAATTTGAAGAGACTTTGCCTGTGCCCCAAAATATGGTCTATCTTTGAAAATGACCCATGTGCACTTGAGAAGAATGTATTTTCTGTGGCTTTGTGGCGAAGTGTTCTGAAGATGTCGATTAATTCCATCTGATCTAGTGAATCATTTAGGATTGATGTTTCTTTGCTCATTTTTTGTTTAAAGAATTTGTCCAATGGTGATAGTGGAGTGTTAAAGTCCCCCACTATGATTGTATTGCTGTCAATCACTCCCTTGATATCCTCTAGAAGTATTTTTTTATGTATTTGAGTGCTCCCATATTAGGTGTGTATATGTTTACCAGAGTTATTTCTTCTTTTTTTAATTTTTATTTATTTTTTTAATTAATAAATCTTTATTGTTCAGATTATTACAGATGTTCCTTTTTTTTAAAACCCCCATAGCTCCCCTCCACCTGGTTCCCCCCTCCATCCTGTGCCCTTACCCCCACCCCTGTCTTCGTCCATAGATGTAAGATTTTTGTCCAGTCTCTTCCCATACCCCTCACACCCCCTTCCCCCTGAGAATTGTCAGTCCATTCCCTTTATATGCCCTTACTTCTATTCTATTCACCAGTTTATTCTGTTCATCAGATATTTCTATTGACTTAATATATTTCCGGGTTGATAGGTATTTGTTGTCCCTTTGTTGTTCATAGTTTTTATCTTTACCTGTTTCTTCTTCTTCGTCTTCTCAAAGAATGTCCTTCAACATTTCAACTAATCCTGGGTTGGTGGTGATGAACTCCTTTAGTTTTTCCTTGTCTGTGAAGCTCTTCATCTTACCATCAATTTTACATGATAGCTTTGCTGGGTAGAGTAATCTTGGTTGTAGGATCTTGCTATTCATCACTTTGAATATTTCTTGCCACTCCCTTCTGGCCTGCATGGTTTCTGTTGAGAAATCAGCTGACAGTCGTATGGGTACTCCCTTGTAGGTGATTAACTGTTTTTCTCTTGCTGCTTTTAAGACTCTCTCCTTGTCTTTTGCTCTTGGCATTTTAATTATGATGTGTCTTGGTGTGTTCCTCCTTGGATTCCTTTTGCTTGGAGTTCTCTGAGCCTCCTGGGCTTATAAGTTCATTTCTTTCACCAGGTGTAGGAAGTTTTCTATCATTATTTCTTCAAATAGGCTTTCAATATCTTGCTCTCTCTCTTCTTCAGGTACCCCTATAATTCTGATGTTGTTTCGCTTAAAGTTGTCCCAGAGGCTCCTTACACTATCTTCATATTTTTGGATTCCTGGTTGCCTGTTTTTTGGTTCCTGGTATTTCATAACTTTGACTTGATTCTTGCGGTC
>PVJC01020709.1:0-28922 GCA_004026665.1 Murina feae
GTAATTAAGGGACTTTGAAAGTGAAGAGGATCTTGACATTATCCAACATGATCCAACTCTTGGGAAAGCTTTTCTAAGACATGAGTAGTTTTTCATTTTCCCTGTCTCCCTGAGGCTGTCGGTTTTGATGGCAACAGTTCTCTTCACATTATAGTTTGGTGACATAAAGTTCTCTCTTCAAAACTAAACAAGTGGAAAACCATCTTAATTTCCACTTGGGGCTGGGGGTGAAGAGGGGAAATGGAAAACTGGCAAACACTATTGGAAAGGAGGCTAATACATTCTTTTGGGTCAAAATCATCTAATTTTGTGGTCATTTTCATTGACTAGTCAGTCTGATATTTAGTGTCCAGACACTGGCTTACAATACTATGGACATTCCTTTGCTTCACTCTTGGGCTGTTTGCATTGTTTGATCATATTCTCATTTGGACATTCTACTTTAGTAAATAATAGGACCCTCGATCTCTTATTTGCTCCAATACTCTTATTTGTAAGCATCTGATTTTTAGTAAATGGCCATAATATTAGCAAAAGGAGTGGAACTTCTGATCATGTGGTCTTTTTATGAATCTGGGGAGCCGCCTATGCCCTGCAGGGTGCCACCACCCAACATCACAGTGAATGTCTAGTCACCCAACTTTAAACTGGGCCTTAAACCATTTGTGATTTTTCACAATTCTGTGTTTTAATCCCACAGGGAACATTTTGCCTGTAACTAATTCTTCCCCAACTTCTCTGCAACATACATCTCCACTTACCAGGAACAGAAAGTTCCACTGTTTTACTTTGTGTTCATTTCTGCATTTCCCCATAAAACTGTGATAAAGATACACAGACATTCTTCAGTTTTGCTTAACAACTCTTGAATTCATAACCTTGCTGGTCAATTTTAGAATCTCCAGATTGACTGGTAGACTCATATTTCTCCTGCCCTCTCTCTCCTTTTGTCTCATCAGCAGTTGATTGCCAGGCAGAGTTTCAGGTCCTGTTCAAAGCTCGCTTAAAGTGAAGAGGGCTGGACTCGGAGCACAGTGGGAGCCTGGGTCCTAGTCCAGTTGACCTGTATTTTCTTGGGTTGTAGGGTCCTAATCTGTCCATGAATACTAGAAACACTCCAAAGCTCCTCTCATTTTACTACAAGGACACTGTGTAGGAGTTGTCAGGAAAAATATTATCAGTGTTGCACATGTGCACACACACACATTTTGCTTGATGAGACATGACCTAATTTCATTTAGGCTCAGAATCTTGTCAGTGTGGGTCTTCATAGTTGCTTTATACAATTAAAACGTGGAATATGAGACCGGAGCTCAGACTTTATTGTTATTAGTCATGCACAAAAGAAAAAAAAAACTGACCTAGTGGAATGATGGGTCAGCAAGGAAAAAAAATAACAATGAAAAAAGTACTTTAAAAATGAAGCACCTCATGAGACTAAATATTAGAAATACTACAAGCTCTGAAATGTCAAACTCTTGAAAAGGAAACACTTGAATTGGAACACTCATTTATGGGAAAAAAAAGACATGAGGATATTGGCAAAATCTAAGGATGAACATCTGCAATCTGGGATTTAAATTTATAATACTGGATACTAACAAGTGTTGAATATAATTTAGGATGTCTATTTTTAAAATGTGAGTTTTAAGCCGATAGATTCTAGGGGTGAAAGGCAGAATAGAGGATTAAATTATGACACTTTCACCTCAGTGAAAAGAATATACTAGCCTCTAACTGGTAGAAAGTGCTTGATGTCTAGCAGTTAAGAAAGCACAGCTGAAACCATGCCAAAACCCTGCTCCCCAGGCTAGACAGGAAGAAATAAAAGGCAAGGGGAAAAGCGACAGGCGTGAGATATGTGTCATGATGCACAATCTTTCAAAAATGAATCCAAGAGGAAATCAGAGAGTCTAAGGTGTCTTTCACATACTGTGCTTTTAACAAATATAATGTGTGAATAATGAACCACTTTTCTTATCCATGGGAGCATCTCTGTCTAGCCCACAATATTTTGATCTTACTGTATCAAATAGAAGAAAATGAACAGAAGTGAGAAACCACAGTTTCTCCAAGGGAAACCAAAATTTTACAGTTTTTTTAGAACTGACACCTTCCATCTAATGATTTCTAAAATAGAGGCTGCTGGCTAAGAAGAAAACATGCTGCCTGTGTCTTCTACTACCAACACAGGGCCTTCAAGAATGTGAATTCTTTGCCAGGCCAGTGAGGCTCAGTGGTTGAGCATCAGCTCATGAACAGGAAGCCAAGGATTGATTCCCAGTCAGGGCACATGACTAGGTTGTGGGCTTGTAGGGGGCACACAGGAGGCAGCCAGTCAGTGATTCTCTCTCATCGTTGATGTTTCTATATCTCCCTCACCCTCCCTCTCTCTGAAATCAATAAAACATATATTTAAAAAACTAAAAAAGAATGTGAATTCTTTGAAAACTAAAAGTATTTCCTTAAAAATGAGAGACTTATAGAGAAGACAAATTAGGCTGTCCTGGAGCCATTAGCTAAAACAATCTTTTTGCATAATGTGTCTGATTTTGCATAATGTAATCTCTTCTAAAATTATGTATATGTGCAAACAGCAGCCCTTATCCCAATATCTTCCTTCAGAAAAATGACCTCCTGGTTGTTCACAACCAACCAAGCAAATCAGACAAGGCTCTCTCCTCTATAAGGTCATGATAATTTGCTCGTATTTGAAAACTCTGACATGTGTAGTGATGTCTCACTTCCAAGTGCTTACCTGGACTTGGGCATGCCAGTGCTATGAGCCCTGAGAGAGAAATTCCATGCTGGCAATCTTGGGGGGAGTGGCCTATACAGGAGGGCTTATCTCCCTCCTGCCTACATTTGGTCCCTTGTCCCATACACTGGGCAGATTTCCTTAAAAGAAGCTGCACTTATTCTTCAACACTGGGGTGTGACTCAGGTTTCTTAGCAAATGCTATTCAGTTCCTTCCAGATGTACCCTGTTTTCACTCTTCTTCTACAACTTAAAACAGAAAGGGCGATTGAGACTGAAGTAATCCAAAGACAAATGCTATTGTTCGTTGCACACAATACTAAGCCAACTTTATACATGGATATTTTTCTAACCCACTTTTTAATACAGGGGCTTGTAGAGTCTGACTAATTTTTCCTGGAAGCTTTCATCATTTTTTCCTCTTTAGAGGGGACTTTGATTCCCTAGAGACCAGCCTTGCGGGGTCACAGCCCAGCTGGAATCTAGAGATGCAGAAACAGTGAGGCTGTGCCCATCACAGCAGTGCCAGGCAAAGAGGCTGCACGACAGAAAATCGTGTGCTGCTGGACAAATTGACTTTGCTAAGAGCCTGAATGAAACTGACTCACTCATGATCCATTAGGCAACTGGCTGGCATCCAACAGGCTAGAAAATAGCTACACAGAATAAATCTTTGCGTCTGTTGCCAGCAGCCAACTGTGCTAAATTCTCATAGTGTATGTATGTAATAGGTAGTGTTACCCTGCCCTGAGAATATGTAAAAGAAAAAATAAAACCTACCCCATTGAGTTTGGAATATACTTAAAGACATTATGCATATTAGAATTGGGTTTGGGAGCTAATTAAGTTATGGAAATAGAGTAGGAAGAATAGGGATAGACCTCAAAAGTTTATTCATCTGCTTGTCTGATATTAGCACAGTGCTATGCATACAGTGACGCTCAAAGGTATTTTGCTGCTACCTATGAAGATGATGTGATAAAATCAATACCTTTTTTTCCTTCATGGAAAATAAGATACATATAAACTGCTTTTAATTATCAGGATATAAAGCAGCCCAATCACTTATATGAAAAGCTAAAAGAAGGATGCCACTAATGTATCTCCTCAACTGGAATGCAACTAACTCCCCAATTAGTGGAATTATGGGCTCCTGGGTCCCATGATTATTGCAGGAAGAGGAAATCTGATTTCATTATTTAAAAAAAAATAATAGATTTAATTTGAGAAAAAAAAGATTCTGATGCCTTTAAAAACGTGAAAAGTACTGGGATCTCAACCGTCATTGCAGCCTGCAGCCAACTGTGCTAAATTCTCAAAGTGTATGAATGAATCTGACTCATTCAATGTAATGCTACGTCCAAGATCTAGAAGTTGAGGGTGTTATTGGAGTTTGGCTCAGGAAAGGTGTGACCCTCTCAGACCACATTTCCTAAGACAGATCTATAGTCTCAGATAGACCCCAGGACAAAATCAGTTCCCTATTGGTCCCCCTATTCTAGACTAGGCCAGACAATATTATAATACAAGCTATTAAGATTAGAACAAAAACCACAACATTTTCAGAGGCAAGAGGTAGGAAAAATTTGGCAAGGGCATTATGACGTACTCATGAATTTCTACAGTCCTTTAGGGTTTGATGTTCATGACTAAGAGCTATATTCATAGCTATAAAAAAGACGTGAAGCAGTTAATAAGATAATGAAATGAGAAGATAAATGTAATATTACCACAGTGTTTCTTCGTTAATTGGTATGCAGGCAAAAATAAGCCCTTGCCACAAAAAATATGAACACTTTCACAATTTTTGAAAAATACAAAACAACTTCAAGTACCCCTGCTCACTGCAAAAATACAAAAGGCAAACCTTGTCGAAGAAAAATATAGAGACCACAAAGAGCAATTTATTCAATGGCTACAGTGGAAGTATAGTTCTAGAAGCAATTTTTGTTCATTCTTTGTGTTACTTGCAAATATTGGGAAAGAAAGGTAATTTTTTATTGTGTTACATTTATGGAGAAACAATACATAGTCTGTAAACTCTTTCTTTTTTCCTCTTGCTGTTCCTATAATCCTAGCTTATCTACAAACTGCCAAACGCCCAAGTCCACAACTAGAAAAGCAGACATTATGAGAATCTGTGAAGCTAAAAGTCTTATCATAAAATTTTTTTGAATTTCTACTATTTGATCACCAAAACTCCAACTATACAAATAAGAGGTTCGCTTTTTCTTGGACAGCTATCCAGTTGGCTGTACGGTTGCTTTTTTAGTCATATCAATCCCTGCGGGTATTCAAGATACTATCTTGCTTTTCTTGGCTGCAGTACTCCCTCTTGGAAAACATCTGGGCCACAAGGCACATGTTGTGTTTAAGATTATGGTGTGACGACCCTAGGAGGCTGACTTGAGCCCAGACAATACAAGAACAAATTCAATGCAGAGTAATTCAACATCTCAAATGCCTCATAGATGAACCAACAGCAAGCGGCGGTATCAGGGGTACAATAAAAACAGGAACAGAATTCACTAAGAACCAAAGTGAGCTAACAGAGAAGAGATCATTTACTTATTTTTATTAACAACCTGAAGCAGAGATTATTTTAATAACTTAATACAGTGTTTAAGTAATTGTTGAAAAGCTATCATTATCATTACGCTTGGTCTACTGGGACTTGGAAAAGGATTTTCTAAGAGTTCTCCCAGAGAGTGGACAAAACTCCTTGTTTTTTATGGATTTGAGATTCAATCATAACTCAACAAATATGTTTTGTGCACATGCTACAACAAGGGGTCAGAATTGGGCACAGGGGAGGCAGACAGATGAAGATTAAAAATCATAAATAGGAATGAAAACAGGATTTTTGTCTTAAAGGAGTTTATATATAATAAAAAAAAAGTAAGGCGAATTCAAAAGTGACCTTTATGAAAAGTAGCTTTTGGCAAATCCTTGTAACTGGGAATAAAGACAGGTTTCTTTTGCTTTGTGCTCTGGAAAATGGGAATAATGTTAATGAATGGAAACTGCTTATGGGGCAAAAAGCATTTCCAGTGGGGTGAGCAGCACAGGTGGAAAAAGCCACAAGATATTTGAAAAGGACAATGAGCACTGAAGGACCAGGTATCTTAGCTCTTATCAGCTATAAATTTTCTAAACCTTATAGTCACAATTCTTTCTTTTATTCTTCATGAAAAATATCAGTAGCCTTATGCCTTATTCTGCCTCCTCATGGCTTTCCTTCCTACATACCATCAAAGCTAATTCCCACCCATCCCCCCCTTTTTTTAAAGAACTAGCTAGGATGTTAGGGAAGCCCATTTTCCCTCTTCTGCCATGTGATCCCTCAATATCACTCTTTGCCCACAAGCCTGTGACTATGCTCTCACACACGCATACCACACGCAGAACGGAATAATAGAAGGAAGTGATGGAGATAGGGAAATATATGCTTTGTCATGTGCCAGACACTGTCCAAGTGCTTTACATACAGTAACACATCTCAGCTTCTCAATTCTAGGATTTAAGTGCTATTGTTAATCCTTATTTTATGGATGAGGAAACCAAGGCCCCAACATGCTAACTAAATTGTCTAGGGCTGCATAGCTAATAAGGAAGTAGAGGCAAGCGTCACACCTAGTCTGTCTGTGTGCAGTCCATGCTCTTAAACACTTCATGACACTGTCTCTGATCGATGAACAGTCAGGGACAGTGATGATACCAAACACGTAAAAAGAGCATTTTTTAAAAGCATTGATTACCAGCTCTCTGCCTCCCCCCAACACTCAGACTACATTCTTTTTAAAAAATAAAATCTCTCCTTGATATTCTGAAAAGTCCCGCACAATTAGCATTGCTGTAAAAAAAGAAAAGAAAAGGCTTATTTGTCCTCCTAAGTACCCCTGAGCTGCAGGAGTATCTGATATTAAACAAGTTGCTCCATCTTTCACACACGCAAAGTTTTGGACCTAGTGATGCTCTCGTGATGACCATGTAAGCAGCGATGCAGCTCCTAGATGGATGCTGCTCGCGTCTCCAGGCACTCAGCCGGGTTCCTGCCTGAGAGGATTGCAGTCTCGGCTAATGGTTCGGAGCTTCTTGGTTTCCACTGGTAACGGATCATCTGTCTATTCTGACAGCCTCCCTAATAGTGCTTCCTCCTTGCAATGTGCTCCGGCTCATGCTCAGCTTTGCTAATCCCATGATTTCCTTTGTTCGGTTTGCCCTTTGTTCTTTTCCCATTTAGAACAAATTCAAGGGACTTTAGATGCTAGTGCTCTGTTCCATCTTTCAATGCACTTATCCACTTTAGCCTCCATCCATCTATCCACGCATCCATCCATCCACCACCTGTCTGCCTGCTTTCCTTCCGAGATAGCTTGCCTGAAATTCTCACAGATGATACCAGAACAATCTTGTTTCACCCTTTACTGAAAGGCTGGGAATGATCATATATTTTACCAACTCCTTGTAGCTTCTCTGGTCTTCTCTGCTTATGATCCATGTTATCTTTTATATTTTATTAGCAGAGAGCGTATGCTGAAGATGGTTGGATTGGTTTCTGTATCTTTATAGAAATAAGGATTTTTCCCCCCAAGAAATTTCAACAATCCTAGAGACTCCTGAATCTGGAACTCATTCAGAATTGAGATTATAAAGAACTTAGCAGCTGACACCACCTTGCATTCAGACTCAGACACTGGGTTAATACAAATCGTTTTTACTGCAGTGGTAACTGGCTATACTTCCTGTACTTTGTGGTATCACCGTATCAGTAATATCAAATGATTTGTTTTTTGTGCCACTCTGAACTTGCCCATAAATTGAGCCCATTTTCTTCCACCTCCTATGAGTCATTACTGGATGCTCTCAAGCCCAGAGCTGGTCTGCCTCCACAGTCTCCGGGGCTCTCTCACTCAGACCTCACTCAGCGCATTACTGCAGAGCGGGCAATTCATCTCCTAGGACAGCTGTGTCATTGCCGGCTAGAATCAGAGGGTCTTACTTGAATGCAGGTATCCAGGTTTCCATCGTCTTCCCTTTCGCTCTGGGTACCTCTTAAATTGCAACCAAGTGTGCAACCACTCCTGCATCGGATGAAGGGATTTGGATACCTTCTGAATTACTTTGAAAACCTGGAGGTTGACACACGGACCAATACTTCCCTCTCCTCATCTCTCTGAGTACACTCATTCTAGTGTGGGTCCAAAAATCTCATTAGGCTGTCACTTGGAGAATATATTATTGTTTCTGGCTTTCCTCGATTTTTATTTCATGTATCATTCCTAATGGGATATAGAAGAACTTTATTTCCTTTTCTTTTCCTTGCCTCTTTCTTTGGTTTTCAGTTCAGACTCATTTCTTGCTTTTCAACTTTGCAACATGAATTGGGCATGTAGCCTGAAGTCCTCCCCCCACCCCATATATTTGGCTCTCTAAGCAAAGAAATACAAAATTGGTAAGTTGAATCTGCCACAGTCAAGGAGATAGTACTAACCAGAAGTATAAAGCTAAGGAGGTTTAATAACCTAGACTGGGCCCTGGAAAGAAATATTTAAGACAGCAATTATAATGATAAAAACACACTGTCTTTCTTTCCTATGAAAACATTTTATAATAAATCTTCTTTGGAGATAGGACATCAAAGTTATGGAGAAAGCAACCTATTTCTAAAATTAAGAACAAACTATAAATTAGACATCGGACAGGGTCACATTCCTATGCTGAGTGACTCGTTTTCTTCAGTCCTCCTCAATCTAGGAGATTCAATTTCTGCAGATCATTCCCTTATGAGAACTGCACATCCTCAGACCCCTTTCTCCAGGATCCCTGCTGGAGAAGACCTTCCTCAGACACCACCCTGAACTTGGCTCACAGAGTGAACACATTCTCCTGCACCGCAATGCTCTGAAGCAGGAAGATTTTGAATGTTCTTCAGATATTTTTCTTATTATCTTAAAATTGAGAAGCAGCTTAGAGGTGCTTGAGACTATTTTGTTGGTAAACTGTATAGCTACAGCCCACCAGTAACACAGTCAGTTGTTCTCATAAGCGATTCTCAATGGGGGATGAAACGAGTTGAGATCCTAGAAGTCTAGGGGCAAAACTCAGAATCTGCATGTGGCAGAGGTGGGAGTGGAGGTGGAGGGAAAGGTATTTGGCTGCAGTCTGAAAAAAACCCCTAAGGCACAAGATTCTCACAAGTCTTCATAAGAAAAGGAGACAGCCCTCACTTTCGTCCTACTGGAGGATCACTGATTTACACCAACTCCCCACAAAATAATTAAGGCACAATGAGGCCGTGGTTCCCAAAATGTGATTAAATCAGTTGTAGTGGCAGAGCTGAGAACTGAATTCCAGCTCATTGACCCCCTAGTCATTTTCCCTATAAACCCTGTTGTTGGTCTGTGCACATGTAAGGATATTTGGTACTAAAAATTTAGAGGTGGGGAATTCCTCAAAATATATTCAATTGCTCACTTATATAGCCACATTCTTGTGATGATGGAAATCTTCCATATGGGATCTCTCAGTGTTAATTCTTACAACTGTAGGTGGACCTATAAGTATCTCAAATTCAAAAGTTAACTTTAGCAAAAATATATTTAATTGTTATCTGGACTCAGTTTGAATTAGGGTATGCACATATATATTTTTTTCTGATTGGTTAGTAGTGTCAAAACTGTCAAAAATTTGTACCATTCTCCTCATTACCTTTCTGCTCTCATAACTAATTTATTATATTTCTCACAATATAGTACCCAAATTGATAAGTGCTGTCAAAAGAAAACAATAATAGTAATAAGCATTGACTGGAGTTGTTCAAATCTGATGATTAGGAAGGAAGGTTCTCCCCAGGGATACCTGAATAAATTTTTATTATAAAAAATGGTATTTTAGAATTACTTCCTGAAAAACTCTCTCTTCTTTTTTTATAACAGAAACATGTACAGAGAAAGCGTAAACATATTCACAGATGATAAGGACAGCTCAGTTCCATTCAAATGTAAGCCACTTATCAATATAAGTAACTTATCAGTACAAATGAAAAAGTAAACCTCTGTTAAAATCACTTTCTTTCCTACCTCTCTATTTAAATTGAAATACCTTTTGAGACAGAAAATTAAATCATCCTCTTTTGATGAGATGGATTAAAAGCAAAAATCGCAGCAATCCAATATTCTTTTAAGTTAAATAATTCTTTAAATGTGAGTGGTATTTAAGAATATAGGCATGACAAAAAAAAATTGTTTTTTATTGTTCTGTGCTTTCTGTTTTTTTTAGTCTTGCCCCTCTGACCTAGGGATTCTAGTGTGCATTTTTATTCATGAAGCAAATCAGAAGAGCCCCAGGTTTTGTGACAGAAATTTAGACCAGGTTCCTGGCGATGAGTCATCAGGAGACACAATATCCAAACATAAATGTAAAATTATAACAGCATCCCATCAGCATAAAGGCACAAAGGTAACAGAAGAGACTGGCTTCTGAGTATGTCTTTCCTTCTAATCTTACCAAGTGGGGAGGGTTGGGAGACTTCCCTGTGTAGGAAGGAGGGGAAACATCAAGATAAATCAGAATGAGGCAACCCTTCTCCTGGGAGTATTGCAGGCTCCAATAAACCATGGGCATGGCAGAATGTCGAGTCTGAGAATCTATTGTGAATGAACAAATGGGATCCTATTTTTGTCTTCATGGAAGCAGCTGTGCCTAAAAGTGCATTCAGCTTGTTCTGTGGTACCTCACTTTTCCATCTCTTTTGTTCAGAGACTGTGAAGTTGTGGCCAATTTGCATCTATAGTCAATTTCCAAAGACTGACAAGCGACTTTTCTGCAAATGCTTGTCTTACAATTGTGTTATTCTACGGTGCTGGGCCTCCCTGATGGGTCTATTGCCTGTGTTTCCTTGCTTTATGGCAATTTACATCAACAGGAGCCCGGAATACTGTCAACTGACACAACACACTAAATCAGAGTAAATAAACAGGGAATAGACTCTGTTGGCTTATGTTCATAATTGCAGAAATGATAAGGTTCTCTCTCAAGTGTGTCTGCATGTAACAAAAATAAGTTTCTTTATGGAGTTGATTCAAAAAATGTAAAGCTAATTTAAAACTCAGAATTCTTGATATATAAACACTAGCTAAAACCTTTCACCAAATGATGTAAATTAAAGTTGCCTGCTCAAACTTGCTGTGATATTTATTATTATAAAGATAAAGGGTTAAGTGTGAATTATACTAAAAGTATAGTTGACATTGCTATTAAGCTTTTTTCTATTCCAAAGTTTATGAAGTCCCTTAAATATCTATCAAAATACATGCTCTATAAATCAGTTTAGATAAGGTACATATTTTTATTTTAAAGTAAGTTATGACAAAGAAGAGTTGCTTAAAAAAGAGCAAGAAGTTTTCCTTCATAAATTTTATGTAAATTTCAGATTTACAGCAGTTTTCATTTCCATAAGTCTTATCATAACTATTTTTTGTTTTCTTTTATTTATAACTATTTATTATTCTAATATTTTGTAGATGGGAAAAAAGTATACACTTGGGAAGTAGTACCTGCTGTCTTCCCTATGGTTAAAAATATTCCAAGAGGCAAAACTCCTTCCCTATCTCTCTGTAGCCCATGAGATCTGATTTCTAGAAAGGAATCAATCTATTCTGAAAAGTAAAAGGACACAGCAGATGCAAGAATCATACAACTAACGGTATATTACAAGATTATTGGCACTCACGGCTGAGTTTTGATAAACTTACTACATCTTTTATACATGATAAAATCTCTTGTTTAGTCATGTAATATTGAAAACCACGTTTCATAAAACTATATATTAAAAAACAAAATTTTAAGATAATGACTACAACTTTTACTCTGCCCAAACTTAAGGGAGGGAAAACAATAACACCTTATTCTGAAGGAAAATAATATCCAATTACCGTTATTTTTTAACACAATCAAAGAACCAGATATTACTGCTGCCATTATTATATCATCAGAAAAATGGAAGCAAAAAAAAAGTTTACAACACTTTTTAGGATTCTTCTGTTGGTTTATTCATTAGTGTTCAGCCTAATATTTCAATAAGAACCCATCTTCAAAGTAAGTAGGTATTCAAAGGAAAGCACACACACACACACACACACACACACCATGAGCAAACCTTCTGAGAAACATTGGATTTAAAAAGCAAGTAGGTTATTTTAATTCAGGACTTCTCACTCTGATATATGCTAAAATGTTTTGTAACTCTCTAGGAATGGAAAATAATTATCAAACTTTGTCCATGAAACAATACCCTCTTTTTAAATTTTTTTTTCTGTAGCAATCCTATTAACATGTGGTCCACTGAATTAATTTTTTTGAAATCCTTAGATCACAAAATTGCTACCTAATAAGAATATTCTGCATTTGGTTGTAATTTTTAATTCGACTCCTCAAATTAGTGTCCTGCATTAAATATTTACTACCCAGGACTCAAGATCTGCTAGAGAACATGAGAACTGAAATGAAAACAACATTGAACTTGGGAGACAGAACTATTGAGTCTGATGTTAGCTCTGCCACTAACAAGCTTGATGACTTGGAGGAGGTCTTTTAAGTCCTACAGACAGCAGTTTTCTCATCTAATATAAGAAGCTTTGGATAAAAATCTCTGTGGCTCTTCCCATGTGCCTCTAGCAAGAACAAAATGTCTATAGATGTTTCTAAAGAGGTGTTTGTTTATCCACTCAATGCCTGGCAGCTAATTAATCAGTGGGTATAGACTGATCACATTTCCATAGCATATAAAGTTGAAGTTAGATTTCTTTGTCAGTAATAAAATGCCACAAATAAGATGTGAATAAGCAATATATGATAATTCATTTCCAGAATAAATAATTTCCACAGGTAGTATCTAAACTAATAAAAGCATAATATTGAAATTAACCATCTCTTCAGGACAGGTAAGCCACGCCCACCAGCCAATCAGAGTGACTATATGCAAATTAGCCTAGCCAAGATGGTGGAGGCTGCAGCCCAAGAGAAGCCGCACACAGGGTCCAGCCGTATTGCAGGATGGGAAGAGCAAGCAGACCAGTGGCCGAAGCCGTGGGCAGGAGAGGCAGGGCAGGAAGAGGCTGCGGCCTGGAATAGATCATTGCGGGGCACACACACGGGCTTCCGGGGTTCCCTGGCCTGGGGGCGGGACCAGCTGGCCGGCCCCGAGGCTCCGTACTGGGAAGCCATTGGGTGGCCAGGGACACACACGGGGAGGCCTTAAGCCTCCCCATGTGTGCCACGGCCAACTGATCGCTTCCCAGGTGAATGGCCTCGAGGGTCAATGGGAGCTGTGGGCAGCCTGAAAATGGCCCTCAGCTGCTCTCCCAGACTGACCAGGCACCCCAGTAGGGACCTGAACCGTGAAGGAGCTGTGGCCAGCCTGAAAACTGCCCTCATCCCCTCACCCAGGCTTGCCACACCCCCATGGGGTGAGGGTTCCCACTGGGGAGCTTGGCCAGCCTGCAAACAGACATCAGCCCCTCACCCAGGCTGGCCAGGCATGCCAGCAGGTGGACATCCCCAGAGGGGTCCCAGACTGCAAAAGGGCACAGGCCGGGCTGAGGGACACCCCTCCCCGCCAAGTGCACAAATTTTTGTGCACCGGGCCCCTGGTTTTTTATAAGAAACCAATTCTTGACTACTGCTTGGTGTAAAACTTACATTTCTTATCTATTCTCAGACCAAGATTATTTCATCAATATAGTCCTAAATAATAATGATTATAGTACTTTTCTAAAATGAATATTGCTCAATAGACTCACACAACTGTTATGAAAGAAAGTGGTATCTTTTAATATGATAAATTAATTGTTTTCTCAAGTATATTCAGTGTTTGAATTTGGATTGAAAATATAATCATATATAAAGAATAACAATCACTCAGAGTGTGGTACTGCTAGCTGCAGAGTAGAGAATAACTAGCTGAAAAGTAAAGAAAATATTTTTTAAAGAAAAGTCAATTAATTATTATAAATGTGCCGGACTCTCATTCATTTGATTTATGGGGGTCAGGATACCTGTGTATAATTCTAGATATAAATGAAACAAGCAAAAGCTATAAGGAACTCAAAGGAGTCAATGTTCAACAAATGAACGGACACAGCCTATTAAAATGAGTTGAAAATCAACGAAAAAACGAAAAAGGTTACGTTTAGAAAGACTTTTTAAAAAGTGGAGACAAGTAAAACGATGGTCCTGATACTAATGAGAAACTCATTTGCCATGTGAGTGGGCTTACATGAGGCCTTGCTGCCATTACTAAAAATAACAGCAGTCTATCTGCCTCTGACTTGGAAGCAAGGGCATGACCTGTCCAAGAATGGAAGCAACACAGCTTTTTGTTATGTTGGCAGGATAAGTTTATATGATGTCCCCTATTTTGAGAAACACATTTGTGAATTGGTAAAAAAAAACAAAACAAAAAAAACGACAGGAAACTCATGACAATGGTCATCTGCCCACAGCTGACTGTTTCAGGAGAGCCATCTCACCATACATCTCCCGACCCTGAACTTCTTTCTACCATGTCAACATTTCAGGTCGAACAGTGGTAAATGGAGGAGAGAAGAACTCAAGCTAATTTGGGTACATTACCGACTGCTTCCAGTCACTGGCTGGGACTTATGAATTCAGTGCACGTGAATGTATTGTATCCTATCTTAGTTCTTTATTTGGAATGACTGGAAAGAAACCAAGGATGCTTGGAAATAAATTACTTAAAATAGAGAAAATAAGTTCTTGTGATGTTAATGCTCTGCATTTTTTTTTCCACGAAAAGAGGTGGCAAATGGACAATAACTATTTGCAAGCATATGAAGTGTTACTGGAATATAAAAGAAGAATAGTAAACTGTCCATTTGAATGAGAGATAAGTGAAATATATGATTCTTCTACATGACAGATTAAATAAAGCACACCATTCACATTTTAGGTTAAACATTTCCTTTGGGGAAACTATTTCATATTGATATTCTCAAGTATATAATTTTTCTACAGCCTGTCAGTCTTCATAGGCTAAATGCTCCAATCTCCACGGCTAAACACACCATCACAGAGTCTCCAATACTTACCCAACTAAGTTCAGATTCTTCAGCCAAGCATTTCAAGAACTTTGCAGTGAGGCTTTAACTATGATTCCAACTCATCTTCCTCTCTATCCCAGATGCATTCTTTGCTTAAAATTACCTATATTCCTGATATGCGAAAAGCTGACTGTGGACTTTCTACCTATGAACCTTAGAGTGCTTTTTCTGCTCTACCAGGGACTTGCCCATAGCGGGTCTTGTCTATATAGGCACTCAAATAATGTATTTACTCCGTGTATATTTATATGTTCCATCTCATTTTGCACCAAGGATTTAAAATATTAAACACTTATTTCCTGACACATATTTTGTGATGTCTTTAAAGGTCCCTAACACATTTGCAAGATGGACTTTAATAAATGTGCCACTGTTTGTTTTCATGTCCTACAAACTGGAGTCATAGGCATGTTTACTTTCAGGTGGTTAGTTTCCTATATATATCCTGAATTTGCCTAAAATGCAGCATTTCTACAATGACAATATGCCAAGAGCTAATTATTATAAAAGTTTGTGTACAAATGTTTTCCAATCAGCTGGACAACTCTTTTATTTTAAAATTAGTGCATCACTTTGAAAAAACACACAAAATAAAACAAAAATAGCACTAGTATAAGTCTAAATATATTCTTCACTTAGGTCTATGCTGTCTTATTAGACTTTATAAAATTGGAAAACTTTATTGTCTTTGGATCCCAGTTGACAATTTTAAAAAATATATTGAAAAAATGCAGAAGGCAAAGGACAGAGAATAAGGGTTAATAAAGGATTTATTAAGGTAGATCTTTTTTGTTGTTTAAAAGAAAGGTTTACTGGTGATACAAAGGAACAGATATTGAACTTGTGCTTTATTTGTCTGAGTGTAGCATTCCTTCTGATTTCTATTTTTAAAATATTTTTATTGATTTCAGAGAGGGAGAGAGAGATAGAAACATCAATGATGAGAATCACTAATCGGCTGCCTCCTGCATGCCGTCTACTGGGGATCGAGTCAGTAACCTGGAATCAAACCAGGACCTCTTGGTTCATAGGTGGACGCTCAACAACTGCGGCATACCAACCAGGTCCTTTTTTTATTTCTTTGCCGAATTATACTAGCAATGGTTATAATTTTACATTACATTAAGTCACTTTTCCCCCCACAGGAATTACCTAGAAACCTGTCATATGGGTTATCTGAAAAACTTCAGGTGATTCTACTCTGGCCTTCCAAGTAGCAATGTTGGTTAGCATATGATTTAATACTGAGTAATCCTATATAATAAAAGGCTACAATGCAAATTGTCCCCTCGAGAGTTCGACCAACCAGGAATTCAACTACCTACTATGACATGCGCTGAACCACAAGGGGATAGTGTGGAACAAAGGGTGATGGCTATCAAACTATACTAATTTGAATTACACTGTACAGTAAGCTGTGCAAGGTACTCCACTAATATCACTTTCCTGGGACTTTCCTGGTTTTACCACTACAAGTTCAGCTTTCCCAGCAAACCCACTGTCCAGTTTTAAGACAAAGTCTCCTGGCTGGGAACTCCTGTAGTTCCGGGCAAACAGGAAACTGGTCATCCTCGGTCTATGTTAATGGTTACTGTAAATTAAATAAGTGAATTCCCCATTTCACTCACAGTGCTTTCATTCTGAAAATTGAAACTGGAAAGAATTTCTAGTCAACCAACCATCAGACACATTAACAATAACCTTTTACTAAGGATATGATAATTATGTTAGACACAATCCCCAAATCAACTCATCACTTTAATTCATAGTTAAATGTAATCAAAGGTAAATCTGGATGATTAACAAAATGGTAAAATGTCACAGGTTAATTTACAAAATGACATCCTCAATGTCCAACATAATATGACATTTTATTATTTTGAAAGTAATCAATTTTTTTTAATCTTTAAGAGATTAAAGAAGTCCAGTAATAACTTTTAGGGGTTAGAATAGTTGGCTCACAGGAGTAAACATACTTACAAATTCCTTGGCAAAAACTGCCTTCATTCTAATCAAAATGAGCATGTTCTTACTCAAGAATACTTGTGCATATTATTTTACACTCAAGAAAGTGCATGTGTGAGATCAGAAAAGTAGACTGGGCTGCACTGCAGTAATTACGACATGCTGAATTAAAGCCATTTAACAGCAAAAGAAACCATCAACAAAATGAATAAAGAACCCATAATTGCCAATGATACATTGGATAGGGGTTAATCTCTAAAACATATACAGAACTTATACAACTCAACACTGGGAAATTAAATTTAAAATGGGCAAGAGACCTGAATAGATTCTTCTCCTAAGAAGACATACAGATGGCCAATAGAACTATGAAAAGATGCTCACCATCACTAATAGTCAGAGATGCAAATTAAAACTACAAGGAGATACTACCTCACACCTGTCAGAATGGCTCCACCAATAAATCAACAAATAAAAGTGCTGGGAGGATGTGGAGAAAAGGGAGCCTCAATGCCCTGATGATGGGAATGTAGACTGGTTCAGCCACTGTGAAAAACAGTATGGGGTTTCCTCAAAAATTAAAAAGGTAACTGCCTTTTGATCCATCAATACCACTTCTAGAAGCATATCATAAGAAACCTGAAACGCTAATTCAAAAGAATATATGTGGTCTATGTTAATGAAAGCATTATTTATAATAACCAAGATCTCTAAACAGCCCAAGTGCCCATTAGTAGATGAGTGGATAAAAAATCTGTGCTATATTTATGCAATGGAATACTATGAGGCTGTGAAAAATCTTATCCTTAGCAACAGCCTGGATGGACCTGGAGATTATTATGCTAAGTGAAATAAGCCAGTCAGAGAAAGGCAAATGTCATTATAAGGTCACACACATGTGGAATCTAATGAATAAAATAAACTGACAAATTAAATAGGAAGGGGCTTGGATACATGAAACAGACTGACAGCTGTCAGAGGGGTGGGAGTAGAGAGAGACTGGATTAAAGAAGGTAAAAGGATTAGCCAAAAAGCATGTATGCATAACCCATGGACACAGAAAACAGTGTGGTGATGGGCAGAGGGAAGGGTGGGGCTAGATGGAAGTGGGCAAAGGTACAGGGGGTGGGAGGGTTGGGGACATCTGTAATAGCATCAAAAATAAAAGTAAAGCAAAAAAAAAAAAAAAGAGAGAGACATGTAAATAAATAAATAAATATTAGATCATTTTGGCAACAAGTATCCAAATAGTCAAATTAATCCCAAAAGTAGTGTGGCATCCTTTATATAGTATACTACAGTGGCTAGAAAGGGAGAGAAATCCATTCTGTTTGTCAGCATATTGGAATAAAAATTAAACTAGCAGTGTTTTTTAGAGCGCTAAATGCTTAATAATTTTAAGAAACACAACTGAAGTTATCAGGCTAAGCCAAAAAGGAGGATATAAACCTGTTTTCAATTGTTACATTTTATTTATAAAATTAGAACTACTAGAAGATAGATGTGTATTAAATATGTTGTTAAGAATTTGCTAACCTAATAATCAATGCATGTGAACTGTTAGCATTTATAGCTCTGGAATTCTAAAAATCTGATGCTACATTTCAACTTTTCTGTACAAAAATAAACATGAAAATGTAAATCATTTATCATTGATCTAGCTTATTATCTAACAGTGTAAATATTTACTTCTCCTTTTCTGTGCCATTTTGAAAATAGTATTTTCCAATTCTCATCCTACTCAAGCAGCTGTCTGCATTCAATAGCCAAGTTTTACCCAGCTCAATTCGCCAATGAATTGAAACATTTTAATGTTGAGCAATTATAATTATGCAAAAATCTCCTGCAACACAGACGGAAAACTTACCATATTCAGCCTGGGTTAGCTTTGCATGAGTCGGCTGCACATGTGATAATCTCTTTGAAATAAATTAATAAAAATGGTTATTTACTTCTTGTTTCCACTGGTGAAGTGATATTAATTACTTTCACCAAAGCTCATAAGTTTAATTTAATCTCCTTTGTTCTCATGTTAATTGCTTTGAAGAAGGTTAAGCAATTGATTGAGACAGGATCCTATTTCAAAAGCCTTTTATATAATGAGAGTATTTCTGAGCACTCATTAAGCCTGACTGCCATATAATGCCAGGGATGAGCACTTTAAAGAACCTTTAATTGGACTCAGAGTGAGAAAGTCTATAGGAGTTGTTTCAAACAAGACCAGTAGAAAATAAAATAGGCCAATTGCCAAAATGCCTGATACCAATAGCACTCTTAGACTAGGTTATTTTTTGTCTCAGCTTCACAGACCTGTAGTGCATTCCCTGTGATGGCCTGCCCTCCGCCCTTTTAAGCAGTCCCTTTCAGATAGGTGACTTACAGCATTAGCTGGAAAATACTGCAATGAGATTTCCATGATGTACTGTTGTAAAATGTGAATTTATGCTCCACTTGATTTTTAAAAATTGCAATATAATTAAATGTATAAAATTGATTTAATTAATATGCATGGCTTATTTGTGTATAATATAGGGTGACTAATGTGGAGATCATTAACTTAGAAGATTTTTGTAAATATAATCTGAATTGAAAAGATAAATTGACATAGTAGAAGACAGCAAAGTCTGTAGTTCTTTCTTAAGGACAGGTGTGACTAGGTATAATCAACATAGGGAAATAGTTTATCCTTGGAGGAAGCAAGTTTTAGTGACTGTTAGAACTGCATTTACATTTAACTTCATATATTACTCTGTGTACCTCAGTTACTCTGTGGTGGAGGGGGGAGAGGAGGAAGGGTGAGTCAGGAGAGAAGCTGATAAATTCTGCTTTTAGTTACCCAGTCTCAAGGCCTGCAAGGCAAGTGGAAACTGCTTGAGGAAGTACTTTTAAAATATCTGGGAGAAATTCCACAGAATATAAATGATTGAATGAAAATCTTAGAATATATTAAGATGCTGAAGGACTCATAACTTATTTTAATAGTCATTTATAATATTCATGCTACAGAGAGATGGCTATATTATACATATTGCTTAAATTATCTAATTTGAGCACATAACAAAAAAAAAGCTAGACAATATTAGAGAAAGAGTCAGAGTTAAATGTTTGCTAATACATTTCAAAATTATTCATCTGTGAGAAGATGATGCGAACAATGAATACAAACTTAAGGATTGTCATGTATTTCAGATATGATTTAGTCTTCCTTCACATTCTTCAGGTTAACACAAAAGCCATTCATTAAAATTTATTTCCTGAGGATCTAGCACTTGCAAAGCACTGTGTAGATGGTGAGAGTATAAGTAAGACCACGTCCCTATATTTTACAGAACTTAAAACAGATTCAAGGAAACTTGTTCCATTAATATAATTAATCGTAACTGACTTGACTATCTCCACTCAGATAGACTGACATCAACAAAGACCTAGATTCCATATTTACATTCTGTTTCTCTTAAGTGGTAAGTGAAAGACATATTGGGACAAAAAGTTGGAACAAAGTTAAATGTTCACTGCTGTTATTCTTCCTGGCAATGCCACATCACAGGGACTGAGACTAGACATTGTTCAAGCATGTAGCACGAGCAGAGACCTCAATATATGCATATGTGATAAAACCATAGGTAATACTAAGTGAGCTATTGTTCAAGTTTACAAAATCATATACATCACCTCATTTCACCCTCACAAAAGAAGTATATATCTATCTATAAGTGACAAAAAAAATGCTAATATTTAAATAGATTGCCACAGTGCAGACAGTCACAAATACACTGTGGTAGTCAACCAAGTGTAGATGTGTTTCCTGTAGGTGCCTGACTTACTGTCTCCACTTAGAAATGAAGGACATGGGAGAAAATACAGGACCGAATAATTGTTGTTTTTTACAATATGTTTTGATTGATTTCAGAGAGGAAGGGAATGGGAGAGATAGAAACATCAATGAGAAGGAAACATTGATTGGCTGCCTCCTGCACAACCCTCTGACGGGGCATCAAGCCCACGACCTGGGCATGTGTACTGGCTGGGAAACTGAACCGGGGAACTCTTGGTGCATGAGACTAAGTTCAACCAACTGAGCCACAATAACTGAGCCTTGTTGTTGTTGTTGTTTTCAAATCTATTGTCAAAGACCCGTCAATTAAGATTACAACTTGCCATTTTATTCTAACCTTTCAAAAGGAAAAGCTGAAAGTATAAGAATAGATGACAGTGATTTGCATGACATAACCATTTTTTAATTACTGGTTATGTACTGTCATTCATTACACAAATATTGTTTAATCTATTCAACTGTAGATAAACTACAAGGCTTCAGATTCTATTATAATTGTACTTAGAGATGTCTCACCTGATAAACCGGTAGATAAACTCTCTATTCTACCTCTCACAACAGTGCCACATACATTATCATAATTAATTTAATTGAAAACTTTATGAAGCTGTGAGAGTGAGTTTATTTTACAGGGTATGATATACGATCAAATCACACAGCCTAGACAGTGGTCCCTGTTCAGGTGCTGAGATCAGCTGCTTTAAGATAACTCGCTTTGTGGTGCCTGACACTACTTATAAAATACGTTTTTGGTTTTTGTTTGTATTAATTATATGGGTATATACTGTGGTCATACTGGGTGCCTATTCTTAAACACAACTGAATCTTAACTTTAAGTTCAGTGAGAATAATTTTTCACATTCTTGTTCTATAAAACAAATAATTGCTTTATAATTTTTGGCTAGTTATAAAGGGAAAAAAGAGGTCTTTCTGTCCGTAACCCATGAAGAGCGGGAGAGACGGGTACCAGAAATACTCGGGTGCTTTACAAGTTCTGTTTACTAGCTTAACAATCTCAGAGAACAGAATTACAATATAGTTGTAATAATAGCTGTCATTGTTTTATTATTTTAAGGAGTATAACAGAAGAGTGGTACTATAAAGGTCAATATAATAAGATTTTTCATAATAAAAGATACGATGTAAGTGAAAAAACACTTTTTAAAATAAAAAATGCACTATACAATCAATTATATGCCTATGATATATGTGAATTCCATTCTATAATATACCATAACTTATTTAACCAATAAATGAGGGACATTCTGATTTATTTACAGAGTATAGCTGTTATAAACAGTAACATAAATGTGGACTGATTGTTTAAACTAGAATTTGGGGGTCCCAATATCTCCAATATTTTTCATGTAGGATATTCTCAAAATGAGAGAATACAGGAAGTCTGGCAGAGTGATGAGATAAAAAAAAATGATTGACAATTTTAAAAAGTAGAAGATGAAAATCAGACATTGGAATAGGGTCAGAAAAAAATGGTTCTACTTTCAAGACAAGCAGAGGGGGACCTAACTCAGAAAATTAAGACACAGACATGACAAGACACCTCTACCAAGTACAATTTGGTGCCAAAGGGGGATTAGAAAAAGTAATGTGGAAACCAATTTTTTTTTTCACTTCAAGTGCATATGATGACTCTCTAATCTCATAAATATGTTCATATCACATCAGTTTGTTTTTTATTCAATCAACTAATCAAATTGTTATTTGAATAAAAGGTCTTTGAATTTATTTGTAGAAAGATTCAGGGAGTCCTTCTTAATACATTTATTCTTTAGGAATCCATAAAATTTTGACAGTATTAGTTCCTGCTTTAGGATTTTCTTTACATTTAATCAAAACAAACAAAAAAAATACCAAGAAATTGGTAATGTGTATATACATGTGCGTATACTACTTAATATTTTAAAAGCATTTTAAGATGAAAATCAACTTGCTGATTATGAAGAGGACTATATTCCATATATTCTATTGGAGCTTTTTAATTAATTAAAGCAAGAGTTTCCCTACAGTGTTGACCTAAAGCCATCCCCAGGAAACACCTCATCCACCCCTCTCATTTGAACAAAGCCTCTCTGATGGAAGATGCCTGGAACAAAGACATCCCTAATCAAATCAGCCTCTGAATTTCCGGAGAAGGCCCCACATGTCCATCCTGCTAACAGGCAGAAGGAACCCTAAAACAGAATCCATTTTAATATGATGAGGATGAACAAAGGAAGAGGTAAGAAAAGCAAAACAATCCCTGTCTGCTGTCACTGAGCTCTCTTCCAACATCCTGTCCTCCAAAACGTTAAACCGGCCCATTCAAGGATGAGTGTTTTTTTTAATTGAAGAATAAAGTAGCATAAAAACAAATGCATATAGTGATCATGAGAGGAGTGATAATTATTTACACAAGCTTTCTAAGTCTATTGTTATTGTAAGTCTCCCATAACCACCCCAGTTCTTGGGACAACCACAGAAAGCCTGGGCCTGTGCTACCCTCCTCTCATTGCAAAGAGATATATGATTGTAAGCAAACCACAAACCTCTCTGGGCCTCTCCTCTCTTGGGTAAAACAGCTTTGGTCTGGGTTCTCTCCCTCAGCAAATGCTCTCTGAGTCCTCTCAACATGCTACTGAGTAACACAGAGTGCTTCAATATTTTTAAGATGCTACCCATATGTAATTTTATGAAATTCACTGATTTTTTTCACTTTCTGTGAGCATTCCACTTACAACCTTTAATACTTTGATATGTTTTCTTGTTTTTAAACCTGCTAAATTTTGGTGGGAGGGATAGGAAGTAGAGGCAGGGTGGTGGATATGAATAAAATAATTCAGAAATATTCTGAATAGCCCTTTTCTGAGGAACATAGAGAGGGGAGAGGAGGCCAGAGGACCTTGCTGAGGAAGAGTAAGGGAAAGTTCTGGATTGCTTTTGGAAGTGCTTTTGTTGGCTCAAAATTGAATGAATATACAGCTTCCAACCCTTCCTTTCTTCTTGGCCCTGAAACTGGAACAGTTCAATCTCAAACCCCACTTCCTAAACCCTAAATACACCTGCACTTGATCACATGGCCGAAGCAGGTCAAGTTCGTGCTGGAGTCCTGTGGCATGATTCGTATAGCAAGGCCGACAGGAAGGAGCTTCCAATGTGCTTTAATGGAAAAGGCAATTCTTCCAAATTCACAGGGATACTGGGTCCCATAATAAGTCAATATATAGAGTTCAGGTGTTTAAAATTTTGACATAAAAATACTCATAATATAATACTAAATTTTTAAAAGTTACAAAATTGAATATATCTAGATGTAATTTTGTTAATATTTACACATAATCCCCTGGGATGGGAATAAGCAACATAGAATTGCATAATATGTTATTTTCTTTCTTTTGCAATTTTCACTTTTCCAACCCTCTCTCATGAATATAAGAATAATGAAAACAATAAACATTATTTCTAAATGATGGGCTTAGGTTTCAACCTGGCAGAGAAAATCACATCTCACTATTTTAGCACATGCCAGGAGGCAAAACCACGGATCTGGAAAGCCCTGACCCAATACGACCAACTTCAATCATTTCTCCAAAGTAATAAAATAATTTTAAACCAAATTTCAGGTGAACTGCAGTATTTTAAAGACATCCATTAGAAACCACTGTATTCACTCAAATGCAAGTACACAGCAGAGAAAAGCTGCTTAACTCCAAATGCCAGACTCCAATCTGACTCGACTCATCTGATCTACTTCTTGCTGGACACAGCCTCTGGGTTTTAAACACCCAGAACAATTAAAAACAAATGTAGCTACCAGCATTCTTGGTTAGTTTCTTTTTCTGGGGTCTACATGAAAGGTGGTCTACATTTATAGAATGTGGAATTTCCTAAGCTATAGAAATTTTTTATTTTCTTTTAGGTAGAGGAGGTGGGGGTGGGGGGAGAGAGCTGAGAGTGAGAGGAGGATAGAAATGGATCTCAGTGAGAAAAAAGACAAAAAGATATTTGTCAAAGAGATTTAACACCTCGAGACATTATGAATGAGTCCAAATCAATCCAATTGGTAAAAGCAGCATGTGGCATACATGCCATATCCTATCTTTTTTGCCTTTTTCCCTATAATTTTATGTTGCTTCTTTATCAGTCTCATCCTCATCATGAATGAGAAATGGATAATGGACTTCTAGAACCATGTAAATTAAGCAGTATGACAGTAGGAATATTTTGAGAGTTAAGCAATTTTCCAGAAAGGATTCAGTTGTCAAAATCTCACTTGGGTTTCCAAATATACCAGTGGTACACTGTGTCTTTTAAGCCTTTGATACTTTATTTACTAATCAGTATCTTTATATAATATTCTTTATCAAGGAATATTAAGGAAATAATTCTATTCTACATAACCCAAAGACAACTGTTATTAAATAAGAGAGAACATTAGTATTGCTGGCTTAGTAGAATCCATACTGATGATAACAATAAGGGCGACTGATACCAACATGTTCTCTTCCTTTTATTTTTTTAAAATTGATTTTATAGAAAGAGGCAGGGAGAGGGTGAGAGAGATAGAAACATCAATCAGCTGCCTCCTGCACGCCCTCTACTGGAGATCAAGCCTCCAACCTAGGCATGAGCCCTGGCTGGGAATTGAACCAAGGGCCTCTCAGTTCATGGGGTCGACACTCATCCACTGGCTGGGATCCCCTCCTTGTTCTACTTCTAAACTAAAGATTATGTTTGTTAAGAGTCAGAGAAGCAGTTATCCCCTATTTCCTCAAAACAACAGGGATCTTACATTATAGAAATTAAACAGAAAACTAATGTTTTGCCCAAAAGTTAAAAAAGAAACAAACGATATATGACAATAATGTTTGGTATAATGGCTATGCTGCAATATGATCTGGGATTTCACTATGTCTCTGGCATAGATACAGCAAGAAACAGTCCCAATCTGCCAGGTGCGACAGCTGAGTGGTGAAGCTGGTGATCCAGGAGTCTCTCTGATAAGAGCTCTCGGTTCACTATTTCAGTCCCAGCTGGCACAAGGCCAAGAAGGCCAACTTCCATCACCTACACTCACAGTTTTCTGATTGAGAGCCATTGGAGACAGAAACTGGATTATTTCCATGAGCTCAGATGGAGAACACACTCTGTTGACAACACAAAGCACAATAAAATTTAACAGGAAAACCTGGCTGGGACTCTTCCCAGGGATTAAACAGTTGAGGAAGGGAAATGTGGTCCTCAACGAAGCAAGATTCTGCATTTAAAAGGAGCAACATAGCAGTCTCTCCTTCCCTCTCAGCATCATCATCACCTATGTGAACATATCATGAGACTTTTTATAATAAAGTTGGAGACAAATGCACTTCAGAGCTGATAACCTGTTTAAAATAGTCTAACGTGTCAGTTATCAAAGTCAATCAGTTGGCGTTAATGATTAAAGATGAGAGAAAATCTTATAAATGATCACAGGTTAAGGAAAGAAGAAAGTCAGTTCTCTCTTATTGTAGTTTACAGCATCCTGTAGCCAAGTACTTACTGCATCTTCACAAATGCACAGTACTACTGGAAGCAGGGACTGTTTTAATGTATAACAAGGAAATTACATTTATCAGTATGTTTCCCTAGGAAGTTCTATTTTTTACAAATTTGACTAAATTCATAAAACCCCCACATACCACTGTTTTGATCTTTACCCCTAGATGACAATTAAACTGAGGAATAACCACCTAAAATTTGGGTGGCATCTCCAGAGCTTCTCCTGCAGTGAGTTTGTTCAAAGCCAAAGTGGAAGTGATGCAATATGGACAGGAAACCAGGCTCTCGTTTTTTTCCCTTGAAAAAAATGTGAAAATATTCCTTCTATTTGCAAGTTTGAAAACCAAAGGTGAAAGTCAATAGCTCTAAACTGAATCCTCTCCTATAGTGTCACCTGGGGTGACTGATGTGATTTCCAGTTCTCCTCCTCCAAATAGAGCACGGAGGGTGGGCTTTGTAATGCAAAGAACAAACAGTCAGTCCCTGTTCACCTGTGATTTTGAAGTCTCCCTGGAACAAAGTTTACAACAGTTTTTATTTTACAAAAGTTTACATATTCAATATGCATAAAGGGGGAGTAAGAAGCATTTAATACTAATTTCTAAGCTAAAATGTTGAAATTACAATACTGCTTTGGACACTGAGGCATTCTGGTACAAAAGCAAAAGAACTGTTTACAAAAGAAGATCCCTTTCAAGAAATACAAGATCAAACTCAGACATCAGGCAAGAAAGGTTTTAAAAAGTGGAATTCTTACATCACTGAATGAATTCTAATTCAAATGGGAATGCACGTTTTAAGAGAAAATATTAAATATTCTAATCCCATTAAAATAGTATACTCAACTTCTTACTCAAGCCTTTTCTTTTTATGCAATGTTTTAATCACTAGAAGTATTTTTATTATCCTTATTTTTACTCTGATTCTAAAAATAATAACTTGCTTAATAATATTAACTTAGGAATCACTGCTTTACGTAAACAACTAAATAAGAAATGTTCCTAGCGTTAACCATTTATACCTGCATCCATGCTATAGTTGAACCAGCTCCAGTATCAATGATTTGTTTGTGAACAGTGTGAGTATAAATTATATTGCCTGTTTCCATTTACCGGCTTTGAAAAACTGAGTAAAAGTAACAACATATTGATTGCCTCTTTAATCCTAAAATATTCCTTTCCCTAGAACACAGCACATATATCATTAAAATTACACGGATGAAAGAGCCACAAATTGAGAATGTTATTGTTAATAGTTTGCCAAAATCTTGTATCAACTGTGGTACTTCAGAGTTCATATTTTGAATCAACTGAATGAAGTAACTTGATGAATTTAATATATAGCTTTGTTTGAATGTTTTATGAAAAAAATTAACAATGATTTTGTAAAAATAATATATTCTACTCACTTTTGGTAATAATTATATAATCACAAGCTGAGAATCCAAACATAGCATCACTAACATCAAATAATCAAAAAAAAGCTAAGTAGTATGCTCTCTATATACTACACACAGATTGTGTACCTGAATGGACTAACTAAAATTCAATAAGTAATTCTGTAACTAACTGCCATATCAAAATTAATCTCACTACATAAGTTACTGGTGTTTATTTAAGAAGATACATATCAGCAAAGGACTTGAATTCATCAGCAACAATGAATAATGTGAGTAAAAAGTAAATTAAAAATACCCTGTGTTTTTCTATTTTCTAAAATTCTGTATTCTCTCTATTTTAATTTTTATATAATACCAGGGGAAGAACAATTAATATTATTTAGTTAAGAGGGTCCATCAGGAAAAACGAATGACTGCTTCCTGGAAATTGGAACATGAGTCACTTCCTGTGATAAATTTACTGACTGTACATTACGAAGTATATATAAACTTGGTAGGACACAAAAAATACACACCAAATAAATACATGTTCTTGTCATTCAGAAATACATTAACTTAACAATCATTAAATTACTAATGTGTGCAAAATCATTTCTTTCCTTCCTTTCCTACATTCAATTAGTCCTGTGGAATTCCCCCCCCCCCCATAGTTTCTCATACCTATGGGCTTCTTCCCATTCTCTTGCACCATTCAGATTATGATTATCATCATCATCATCATTCTTATTATTTTAATGTCTGAACCATCAAGTTTCTTCTGCTCCACTAATTTCTACTAAAGGAGAGACAATAATAGTGCCAGCTCATGTTTTTTTATGTGTGTATTTAAAGATTGAATAGCACATGTAAAACATTGAGCAACCAATAGATCCTTAATGAAAGCATGCTTTCGGAGAAACAAGATGGCGGCATAGGGTAGACACTGTATATGCAGCTGTGAACAACTATTTCAGAAAAACCACGAAAAGAACACACGGACACCACTCGCACCCATAGGACGGCTGGCTGAGTGAAAATCCTACAACTAGAGAAGAGTCTGAGACTCAGAGGAGTGGCGGAAGCAAAGTACAGAGGTACGGAGGCGCGCGCATGGGCTCGGGGAAGGGCTTGTACCGGAGGTCGCGGTTCTTTTCCAAAACGGAGAGAGCCACAAGCTCCCAGCGGCTCTGAACTCCAGTTCCAGGCGAGTTTCTGAGGTCCCACAGACACCCAGAGAAGGGGGACTGACTGGCACCGGGAGGAAATTCAAAGCGGATTTCTCTCAGCGTTGCTTACAGCAATTACGCGGGACACAGAGACCTGGTGTCT
>PVJC01020710.1:0-28917 GCA_004026665.1 Murina feae
TTTTTTTTTTTTTTTTTTTTTTTTTTTTTTTTTTTTGCAGTTGGTGTTTATTCGTATCTGACTTTAAAATTAGTACTTGTTTATTATAGATTTTTGAGACTACTTAAAGAGCACAAAGTGGAAGAAAAAAAATAGTCCATACTGCTACTACTAGAGACAATCACTTTAACAACAGAAGTAGCTCTTTGGTGGTTTCTCTGATATTATTGACTAATTCCAGCATTGTTTTTGAGTCAATTGTGCTAGTTAATACTTACTATAATATTCACTTCTCTTCATAAGTAGCATAGGTTGTACATTTTAGTGTCTCTAAATCTGTGATTTAAATGGATCACTTTGTGTATTTTTTTTTTTTTTGCTTTCCTGAGCAAACAAGCTAGAAGTCTAATTTTGTTTGTTTTAAAGAGTCAACTCAGACTTATTTTTCAAATCTATTCCGTTTACTGGTTTATAATATTGTGCCTTGAAGTCTGAGATTTTTTTCCTTCAATTCTCAGATGTCTGAGTTTTTTGTGTTTTTTCTAATGGCTTATATCAAATACTTAGATTAATTTTCATTTAGAGAGGGAACGAATAAAGCATTTAATGCCATAAATTTGCCTGTAATTGTAACTCTGCTGTATCTATAGAAATTGTTATTGTAATGAAGTTTACTTTCCCACTGTAAAAATAATGCATATGCATTACAAACATATGAAAATAGGCACAGAAAGAAGTGCAGGATATTTCTACAATCCAGAACCCACTGTTTTGTTAATATCTTTCCCATTGTGATTGTGGTTATATAGCTATACCAAATTAACTATACTTTTTAAAAATGCATATGCTTCACGCCCATACTTACTGAAGATTAACATCCTACAAAATCTTACCACCAACTTACATACAATTCTGGTGTAGTTTTACTTACAGTCATTTTGAAAAATAGAGTTAAAAGTACAAAGTATATCTGTTAAGTAGAGTTAAAGGAAGAACATTTACAGGTCTTAGACCAAGATGATATAAAGATAAACTTTTCTCTTGATTGTTACTTTTAATTTTTAAAGATGTGTCAGCTTAAGTATTAATTCGAAAAGTCAATCTATGTTAAAACTTACCTAAATGCCTCTCCTTTTTATATCCCTATCTTGCATTTGGAATTCATTGTATTAGTAGTATTCTTTTTTTTTTTTAACGGCGGATGGAGCCTGTCACTTTATTTTTTTTAATCTCTAATTTCTTTATTGCTTAAGGTATTACAAATGTTCTTTAACCATTTATAGTGTTTACATTCTGTTTTGAACTTTAAATAAAATTTATTTGATAATTACTTATAAGTTTGCTTCCATTATTCACCACTAATTCTTTTCTTTCATGACTTCCCATGGCTGAACTGTTTAATTTGCTTTATAATTGGCTGGTGTGCAACTTTAAACAACTTCCTCAGGAAAAATACGTAGATGGCATGTTTGTGAGAAATTATGTATCTAAAAATGTATTCCTGTTGCTGAGTCTAGAATTTCTGGTTCACAAACATTTTCCCCTAAAAGTAATCGATACTGCTTCATTTGTGCTTCATTGTCTTCTGGCATTTATTTTATTTTTTTTTTAAGTATTACAAATAGTAGTACATATGTCTCCTTTTTTTCCCCACTGACCTTCCCCCAGCGTCCCCTACCCACCCACCCCCCACTGCACATGCCCTCCCCCTCCCTCTCAGTATCTTGCATCCATTGGTTATGCTCATATGCATTCATACAAGTCCTTCGGTTGATCTCTTACTTCCCCCACCCAACTCTCCCCAGCCTTCCTGCTGTAGTTTGACAGTCTATTTGATGCTTCTCTGTCTCTGTATCTATTTTTGTTCATCAGTTTATAATGTTCTTTATTATCCATAAATGAGTGAGATCATGTGGTATTTTTCTTTCACTGACTGGCTTATTTCACTTTGCATAATGCTCTCCAGCTCCATCCATGCTGTTGCAAATGGTAAAAATTCCTTCTTTTTATAGCAGTGTAGTATTCCATTGAGTAGATGTACCACAGTTTTCTAATCCACTCATCTGCTGATGGGCACTTAGGCTGTTTCCAAATCTTAGCTATGGTGAATTGTGCTGCTATGAACATAGGGATGCATATATCCTTCTGATTGATGTTTATGTTTTCTTGGGATATATTCCTAGAAGTGGGATAACTGGGTCAAATGGCAGTTCCATTTTTAACTTTTTGAGTAAACTCATACTGTTTTCCACAATGGCTACACCAGTCTGCATTCCCACCAGCAGTGAAGGAGGGTTTCTTTTTCTCCACATCCTCTCCAGCACTTGTCATTTGTTGATTTGTTGATGGTAGCCATTCTGACAGGTGTGAGGGGGTACCTTATTGTTGTTTTGACTTGCATCTCTCAGATGATTAGTGACTTTGAGCATGTCCTCATATGTTTCTTGGATTTCTGAATGCCCTTTTTCGAAAAGTGTCTATTCAGGTCCTTTGCCCATTCTTTGATTAGATTATTTATATGAACTGTGTGCAATCCTATTCCATCAGCAGCCAGATGTTTGCCTAATGGAACTGTATAGCCCTTCACATTTTTCCCATTTGAAATATAAGGAGAAACCTTCCACTCTTATTCCTTCACAGTCATCTTTTGGGTAGGAGAAGGCATGACTGGTGCTGGAGGAGAAGGTGGTCCCCAGGGAATTTTCTTATTACTTTTGAACGTTGGAGGCGCCATTGGATCTCTCTGCATTTCCACCATCCGAATAACCCTCTGTCTTGCTCCAGAGTTGAAAGGCACTCCTTGTTGAAATGGTGTGTATCGGATAAACTGAGCAGGAGCCAGTTGATCAGCTGCTCAAACAGGTGTGGACACGGCAACCTTGTGTGATACAGACTTTTCTAAGCCCACCCTTGTCTTTTCTGTTATCTCTTTAGCAGTTTCGTTACAGGTCTGGATCATCTGCATTCATGACTTCCTTGTGAGCCAGGTCAGTGTACTTGTTGTGAATGATCTTGTCTTTTGGCTGTTCTTGTCAAGCAATTACATCATATTTTTTTCTTTTTAAATACATTTTTATTAACTAGGGGCCCAGTGCACAAAAATTTGTGCATTCAGAGGGGTCCCTCAGCCCAGCCTGTGCCCTTTTGCAGACTGGGACCCCTGGGGGGGGATGTCCACCTGCTGACATGCCTGGCCAGCCTGGGTGAGGGGCTGATGGCTGTTTGCAGGCTGGCAAAGCCCCCCAGTGGCGACTCTCACCCCATGGGGGTGTGGCCAGCCTGGGTGAGGGGCTGAGGGCTGTTTTCAGGCTTCCCACAGGGCCTGCTTGGTTGCTGCTGCTGCTGGGGTGCCAGGCACCCTGCAGGCTGGGTCCCTGTGCTTCAGTCCCCAGAGACCCCAGCGCCAAGGCGGGGCTCGGAGCTGCTGGGGTGCCAGGCCCCCTGCAGACTGGGTCTCCATGCTTCGGACCCCAGAGACCCCAGCAGCAAGGCAGGGCTCGGAACTGCTGGGGTACAGGGCCCTTTGCAGGCTGGGTCTCCGCGCTTTGGATCCCAGTGGCCCCAGTGCCAAGGCGGGGCTTGGAGCTGCTGGGGTGCTGGGCCCCCTGCAGGCTGGATCTCCACTCTTTGGACCCCAGCGGCCTCGGGGGCCCCGCCGCTGACCGGACACACCTGGCGCAAAGCACCCACCCTTGGCCCGGGGCCAGGGGCGGGCAGCCATTGATCGCACACAGCCCTGCAGGGGCTGAAGAGCAGAGACCCAGCCTGCAGGGGCAGGCCCAGAGGCCTTCTTCCAGTGGGCTGGGGCAGAACGCCTACGTCATCACCATGGTGACGATGCAAGCATCTTGTCCCAGCCGCCGCCATCTTTCTCTCAGAGTGATGGTTAATTTGTATATTACTCTTTTATTAGAGAGGATAGTATTCTAGATACCTCTCCTTCCCCCCCTCACTATCCCCTTCCTTCCAGCCCCTACCCACTCCCCTCAAGTCTTGCCTATTGCCCATGTCCATAGACTAATTTGCATCATACTTAATTTTTCTTTCAGCAACCATCTGAACAGCCAGTTCATTTGACTTTTATTTCTCTTTCAGTGGATATTGGGCCACGTGATCTCTAGAAAAGCATCTCCATCTCCAAAATCCTTTAATAACTGAGATCTCCAGCTTTTCCAGTGCCTATGGGGAAGGTTGTCTTCAGGAGACCAGTGGGGTCTGTAATGATCTCTGGGGTCTTTTGTTTTCTTCAGCCTCAAGCTGGTCCTGAGATAGCTGAGTAGGTGCAGAAAGAAGCTGGTGAGTGCCATCTTCTTTCACTTGCTTCCAGCACAAGCGACCTCAGCAACATTCTGAATGTATTCTCTTGTTCTGTTTTCTCCTGCCAGCCTTCACTTCAGAGTCTGCTTTAACTGCTTACTTTGTTACTTCCTTACACTCAATAGAAAGCACAAAGCAAACTTATCAAACATATTTTTCCTGTAGGAAACACACTTTTGAATTATTTTTTCTTCCTCTGCCTCTTAAATACTATTTTTGGGTTATTGAACAAAGAGCAGTCTATTCAAGCTGATATTTCCCCCAAAATAGGGTAGGTGATTTCTCTTCCCTTCCTTTACCATCTATTCTGCTTGACAGAAATTCACATACAGCATGTCAAGAGAAGTAGGGCAGAAGCTTGGACCATGGATAGTCCCCTGCAGGAAAAAGTTCCAAATTTTCCATAGAAATTGACCTGACCGGCACTCCAGGAACAGGATGCATGTAGCCAGTTCTTCATATGCATGCTTGTCACATCAGAGAAAGGCCTTAACGCAGGGCCTGCTTTTCCCTCAGTATGACTTATCCTAGTGACACTTTTAATCCATCAATAGCTATGAAAGTAATCCAAGTGGAAGCCCCTACAGGTTATGCTAACCTCCAACTCAATTCCTGTCACCTTTTTAGGAAATGAAATTGAAAATTGGTTTTGGTATATTTCTTCAATACGATTCCATCTGCACTCTGTCTGGTGGAAATTCTTCAAATTTTGCAGCATGAAAATAGAACTCCTCCAATACTAACTAATATGGTTTCTTCATATTTTAAATTTTTGCAATCATTTTAATTGGGATTGTGAAGAGGTTCATCTAAATATCAATACTTAAGTTATAAACTCATTCTAAATTCTCATTTTTTCTCTCACTTCTTTTTTGATAAATTTGTGTTCCTATGGATACTGTCTAATAGGCATATCTTATTTTAAGAAAATTCAGTTTATATAAATCTGAATCTCATTTAGCTTATTGAACATAAGAGATGGTCAGTAAGGTAAGTTGAATAAATGAATGACAAAAAATACAAATTATAGAAAGATGACTTCCAAATAGTTTTTGCTTTACAAACTATTATCATCCTTAATCTATAATTTGTGCTCAAATTTCCATGACTAAACCTAGGGTTCAAGATGAAATGCACCTATATGGACAGTATAAGCATTCAATGAATTTACTTTTACTTGTCTGCTTCTTAAGATTTGATTTTATAATGCATAAAATGGGAAAAGATGTAGCTAAAAAGCTAGAATAGTCTTCTTTTAGTTTTATCACTAATTAACCATATAACTGGTACAAACCACTTAAACTCTTTGTCCACTGGTTAACCTTTCAGGCAAAATTAGAAAATCAGCAGTTGCTAGCCACAGGACAGTACAGTACCATTTAAAGGATTAAGAAAATTATATATACATATGTAACAGTACATATGTTATATACTGGAGAGAAAATGAATGCATAAAACTACTGAATGACATATAAATCAGTGTAGGGATACAAAGCTAAAAGCTTAAAAATATTGTCAAAACCACATATAGTCTTTTTACATCCTTGTGGAATCTATTGAGCAATGCAATTAAAAAACACTTGATATTACTAAGATAAGAGATTCAGACCCATTGCTTAAAATCAGACTTCCTGGAAAATTAATTAGGACTAGAAAAGGGAAGTTATTCTACCCAACAGAAATCACATTGCCAATCATAGAGTTTCATAAACTGAATAGAGAAAACTGAATATTCAAATATTAAAGATACAACAGATAAAACGTCTATAATATAAAATATAAAGTAAAATATTTGGTAATATATATGAAATTTACCAAATATTTATATAGTAGGAGGGTGCTGCAGGAGGACCATGTTTCCAAGGTCTACCCCAATGACTGTACACATAGTTCAACACTATATTTGGGGAAACACCCAACGCTATGGGCAAGGGAAAGGGAAAAATCCTGGTAATCTTATATAATAAAGAGCTAATATGCAAGTAGTCATCACACCCTCATGCACTCACGTGGGGGCTTGAGGACCTGAGGCCATGCCCCCCACCCTAGCACCAGGGCCAGGCCAGGGACCTGAGGCTACACCCTCCCACCCTGAGGCACACCCCCCACCCTGAGGCTGGGGGACCTGAGGTCAAGACAGAAGACCTGAGGCCATGACCCCTGCACCAGGGCCGGAGGCCCTGAGGTCACATCCCCTACCTGGTGCCAGGTCAGGGGATCTGAGGCTGTGCCCCCCACCTGTCAGGGCTTGATGGGGGACCTAATGCTGTACTCCCTTCCCTGCAGGGCTTGATGGGGGTGGGGCGGGCCGGGTCTGGGTCTCACACAATTTCGAGTTGCACACAGGTGGTCAGGGACTTGACTCTGGGTTCCACAGAATGCCCCAGACTCTGACAGGAGGGAGATTTTCATATACATTTTACTAATTTTCTTTTATCTCTGACACTTCTATTATAGAGAAAGGGCAAATAGCAATATTAAAATATTTTCTCTAATTCCCTTTTAATGTACACAAATTTCATGCACTGGGCCACTAGTAACAATCTACTCTAATAAAAGAGTAATATTGAAATTAACCATTTCTCTGGGACGCCTAAGCCACACCCACCAGCCAAAGCCATGCCCACCAGCCAATCAGAGTGGCTGTATGCAAATTAAGTCAGCCAAGAAGGAGGCTGGCAGCGCAACCATGGAGGTGGGTGTGACGCAGGCGGAGGGGTGGGCGGGGCAGGTGGCGGGCCGCAGGGTGTGTGGGGTGGGCGGGGCCATCAGCCCCTCACCCAGGCTGGCCAGGCATGCCTGCAGCTGGACATCCCCCGAGGGGTCCCAGACTGTGAGAGGGCACAGGCCGGGCTGAGGAACGCCCCCTCCAAGTGCACAATATATTGTGCACCGGGCTCCTAGTAATGATAATGATGATGGTTATACTCTCCAAAGAGTTGAAGTCAGCAATTGCCAGGTCTGAACCACAGGAAGAAAAAAGTAGAGAAAGTAAAGATAATGAAGATAAAGAGACAAAGTCCAGTAAAAGAAAAAAATAAATAGAGAAAAGAACAAAAGAATGTAAGGGGAAGCCCTAGCAGATTTGCTCAATAGATAGAGCATCAGCCTGCGAACTGAAGGGTCCTGGGTTCATTTCCAGTCAAGGCACATACCTCAGTTGCAGGCCTGGCCCTGGTCAGGGACATGCCAGAGGCAATCAATTTAAGTGTCTCTCTCGTATCAATGTTTCTCTCTGTCTCTCCCTCTCCCTTCCACTCTCTCTAAAAATCAATGAAAAAAATATCCTCAGATAAGAATTTAAAAAAAAAAAAAAGAGTGGAGGGGAATGGGAGAATGGAATAAGGAGGGTGAGAGATCAAGGAGGAGAGGGTGGAAAACTTTGAAAAAGAATGGAGATAAGCATGTCTGCCTCCTTTTGAATACTGTCACATTTATGCCCTCCTTGCTGCCTCCCATTTCTGATGTCCTAGAATAAACAACTGTGCTCCCTCAATTGTTTATTCTAGGACATTACACACTAAACAGCATAATGAATTTCATAGTCAAAACAGGTATTCAAGTGGAAGGTCATAATTAAAATAAGTAGAAGAATATGGACAATTCTAACATCTTAAAAAGTTTAAAAAACTTCTGAAAGGGTTTAGGAGAGTAATTTATTTGAAAAAATAAAACCGGCATGTTTAAAAATAAAGGGATATGAATCCAGAGGATGAAAAATAATTATACAAATACCCAGAAATCCGCTATGGTGTATTATTACCTGAATTGGCTGCACTTTGCATATATACATACATATTATAAAAGCTGTGCCTCAAATCTTAAATTTGAAACAGTGAGCTAGCTGCAAGAGAAGATAGACTGTAAGATTTCACTTATATGAAGTTCAAAACTGGCAAACTAATCTGATGATCAAAGTCACAGCAATGGCAGAGGACTGAATGAAAGGGGGCCTGAGGGAACTTTCTGGATGATAGAGGTATATTCTATATAGTGTCTGGGGTGGTGATGGACACATTTGTCAGAACTCATGAAACCGTATGCTTAAAATGGGTACATTCATCAAGTATAAACTACACCTCAATAAAGTTGATTTGAAAAATTAAAATAAGGTTTACCACAATAAAGATGATTAAAAGACTCAAACAATAAAATCCTAAAGGAATACAATTATTCTGTAACCTGACTGTGGTGATTGTCACACAAGTCTATAAATATAATAAAATTTCATAGAACTATGGCCCTGGCCAGATGGCTCCGTTGGTTGGAGCATCATCCTATATATTAAAAGATTGTGGGTTTCATTCCAAGTCAGGGTACATACCTAAGTTGCAGGTTCAGTTCCCAGTCAGGGAGCATATGAGGGGCAACTGATACATGTATCTCTCTCACATCAGTGTCTCTCTCTCTCTCTCCCCTTTCCTCTCTTTCTAAAATCAATAAACATATCCTTTGGTGACAATAAAAAAATTCATAGAACTATAAGGAGAAAATTAGTACATCTAAACACTGGTGAAATTCAAATAAGGTCTGCAAGTTTAGTATTATAGCAATATGGATTTCCTGGCTTTGATAATGCACTACGGTTACATACTATGTTATCATTGGGGAAAGCTTGGAAAAAAGTACATAGTAACTCTCACCCACCATCAAAGGAGTAAGCTTACTATAGGGCAGAATCCTGCAAATACAAAATTGAGGAAGGCAAATAATTTTTTAGTGTTTCCAATAAACTTGCATCTGATCTGAATTTAGAAGGGGAAAGTACATAAATAAACATTACTCTATGGATTAAAATTCAAAACATAATATAAATCAATATCTAAACTATAAGTCAACAAATCAAATAGCAACTATTCCTAATTTGTGAACTAAAATGTTACAAATAACAAATATTTTATGTTCAAAAACTAGTCGGTGTGCACAAAGGACAACCATGTGAAGAGGTAGCAAGAGGCCAGCCATCCGCAAGCCAAGGAGAGAGGTCTTAAGAGAAACCAACCTGCCAACACCTTGATCTTAGACTCCCAATCTCCAGAACTGTAAGCAAATAAATTTCTGTGGTTTAAGGTACCCAGTCTATGGCAGCAGTTCTAGTAAACTAATATATTAAACTACAATTTATATAGCATAAGATGTACCTCTTGTAAGTGTACAGTTCAACTTTTCATAAATGTATAAAGTCGCAATCTAATTTAGGCCATTTCCATCACCCCCTAAAATTTCCCTTTCCTGCAGCTAGCCCTAGGCAACTATGGATCTGCTTTCTCTGATGTATTTGCCTTTTCTAGGATTTCAGATAGATGGAATCATATAATAAGAAGTCTACTTTATCTGCTTTCTTTCACTTGGTATGTTTTTGAGGTTTTCCCATGTTGTAATATATACCATAGTTGCTTTTCATTGCTGAATAATCTCCATTATGTGGCTATAACACATTTTGTTTATCCATTCATCAGTTGATGGACACTTGGGTTGTTCCCTGTTTGAGACTATTATGAATAATGATGCTATGAAGTTTTATGTGAATATATATTTTAATTTCTCTTAGAAAGATATGTAGGAGTGGAACTACTGAGTCATGTTGTAAACATTACATTTTTAACTATTTAAAAAACTGCCAAAATATTGTATCATTTTACATTCCTATCAGGAATGTATGAAAGTTCTAGTTTTTCCACATTCTTGCCAACTCTTAGTATTTGTCAGTATTTTAAAATTATATACATCCTAATGGGTATGTAGTGGTATCTATTCAAGTTTAAGCTCAAAAAGACAATTTTAACTTTGGGCTAATGTTTGGCCTGAGGGCAGGGTCTTAAAATTTTGTCTAATAACTGAACTCCAGGTTTTGAAAAAGAGGGAAGAACTCTATCTTCTTTAATAATCTGATTATCCTATATAATAAAACACCAGCTATATTAAGCATAACAACCAGAATGACAAGAGACCAGAATCATCATGGTTCCTCTCCAGGTTGGCTCTGCCCCCAAGCAAGTGTTTAGGAGCAATCAGGCAGGCAGACAGAGTGGTTAGGAGTGATCAGGTAGACAGACCAGTGGTTAAGGATGATCAGGTAGGCAGGCTAGCAGTTAGGGGCAATCAGGTATGCTGACGGCCCCTCATTGGGCTGGCCCTGCCCCCAAGCAAGCAGTTAGGGGTGATCAGGCAGGCAGGCAGAGTGGTTAGGATTTATCAGGCAGGCAGACCAGCGATCAGGAGCATCAGATGGCAGACAGCCCCTCACTGGGCTGGCCTTGCCCCAAGCAAGTGGTTAGGGGTGTTCAAGTAGGCAGATCAGCAGTTAGGAGAGATCAGGTAGGCAAACAGCCCCTCACCAGGCTGGCTCCGCCCCCAAGCAAACAGTTAGGGGTGATCAGGCAGGCAGGCAGAGTGGTTAGGGGTTATCAGGCAGGCAGACCAGTGGTTAGGGGTGGTCAGGTAGGCAGGCCAGCGGTTAGGAGCATCAGATAGACAGACAGTCCCTCACCAGGCTGGCTCCACCCCCAAGCAAGCAGTTAGGGGTGATCAGGCAGGCAGGCAGAGTGGTTAGGGGTTATCAGGCAGGCAGACCAGTGGTTAGGGGTGATCAGGTAGGCAGGCCAGCAGTTAGGAGCATCAGATAGGCAGACAGCCCCTCACTGGGCTGGCCTTGCCCCCAAGCAAGTGGTTAGGGGTGTTCAGGTAGGCAGACCAGCAGTTAGGGGTGCTCAGGTAAGCAGGCCAGCAGTTAGGGGAGATCAGGTAGGCAAACAGTCCCTCACCAGGCTGGCTCCACCCCCAAGGAAGCAGTTAGAGGTGAACAGGCAGGAAGATCAGCAGTTAGGGGCAATCAGGTAGGCAGATGGCCCCTTGTAGGGTTGGCCCCGACCCCCAGCAAAGAAAGAGGAAGACCCAGGCCACCAGCGGTGACTCTGTGGCAGGTGTGCAGCCAGACAGCAATTGCCCCACAGAGGGAGGCCCAGGCCAGCCAAGCCATCACACCCCACACCTGTCACCTGCAGAGGGAAGCCACTGGTGGCAGAGGATTGGGGGCAGGGCTGCACAGATGGTAAGCAGTGGCAGTGGTAGGGGTGGGGCTAGCTGCCTGCAGCCGGGGGAAGGAAAGCCCCGACAGGCCTGGTCTAAGACCAGGCCTAGGGACCCTACCCAAGGGATCCTGGATTGTGAGAGGGGGCAGGCCAGGCTGAGGGACCCCCCTGAATGCACGAATTTTCATGCCCCAGGCCTCTAGTATTTTATAACATCCCTAATTGGCTTTAGGCAAAACTTCAGGAATCCATGTTCATGTATTTTTCTTTGCTAATCATATGTAATTCTAATGTACTTGATTGCTCCTTGATCCCCCTGTAGAAAAATTTTAAACTCTGCCTGGCTTGGGGTGAGAAAGAGAAAAATAGCCCCTGACATTCAGGAGCTCACTTGGCACTATCAGCAGGCCTTGGTGTTGCTACAAGCTGGGCTGACAGCTACAGAAAAGTTTTGGCATTCTCCTGTTGCATATGATTACTTTCAGAGAACACCAACCTCAGACAAGGCCAGTCTGTGACTACAATGGATAAAAACAAAAACAAGACCACTCCATAACCACATCTGAACACAGACTGAACATGAACACTGTCTAAGCCATAAAATGTCAAACATCCCCCTCTCCTAGCTTAGAGGAATGGCAGCTGCTTCTCTCCCAATTATAGCTGTAGCTTTACTCTAGTCTAGCAGTCCCCAACTGGTGGTCCACAAACCACTGGTGGTCCGTGAGGTCTGAAAGTTTGGCAACGGATGCTCTAGTCTGCCTATCTATCTATCTATCTATCTATCTATCTATCTATGTAAAAGCCTAAGTGACTGTTACAACTGGAACAACTGGAATGACCGGAATGACAGGTCGGCCAGTCGGTATGACATGCACTGACCCCCAGAAGTCAGATACACAGTGCAGGAGCTGTACCCTGGTGGTCAGTGCACTTCCACAGCCAACCTCCTGCAGCCCCTTCCCTTGCCTGCCAGCCAACCTCCCATGGTCCTTCCCCGCTGCTGGCCACCCCCCCCAATAGGCCCCAATTGGGGGGCCAGAAGGCCAACCTCCTGGGTTCCTCCCCCAACTCAGCCGGCCCCAATAGGCCTCCATTATAAATCAGGCCGAGGGACCCCACCATGAACAAATTCAAGCACTGGGCCTCTAGTCCTATCTAATAAAGAGGGAATATGCTAATTAACCCTCATACTGTTGCAAAGATGGCAGCACCCACAGCCAATAAGGAGGGAATATGCTAATTGACTGCCCCACCCTCAAAGATAGTGGCACCCACAGCCACAAGATGGTGGCGCCCAGTCCCCTCAGCCCTGCCAGGGCAGCAGGCGCACAGCAAAGACAGGCCTGCCTTGCCGTGCACCTGCCTCCAGAGTCCCCCAGTCCCCTCATCCTCCAAGCCACCCAGGGCTGGCCCGAGGCACAGGCAAGCCTCAGATGGCAGCTGCCCAGCCATCCAGGGCCGCCTGAGGCTCAGGTAACCAGGGATGGCTGTAGCTTACGCTGCTGGCAGTGGCAGCAGCAGAGGTGTGATGGGGGCGTCACCTTCCCTTGATCGCCAGGTTGCCTCCTGTCCCTGAGGGCTCCCAGGCTGTGAGAGGGGGCAGGCTGGGCTGAGAGTCCTCCCCCTTCATTGCCTGAATTTTCATGCACCAGGCCTCTAGTATATATATAAAAGCCCAGAGACCGGAACAACAGAACAACCAGAATGACTGGTGGCTATGACATGCACTGTGGCAGCCAACTAGCCTGATCCAGGCCTGGATTGGCCCCCCTCAGCTGGCCTAGCCCCTGATCGACCCCCATCACCCCGATTGGGGGTGGGGCCAGCTGGCCAACTACCCACGGCCCCTCCCCCCAGTTGGCCCTGCCACCGATCGCCCCCCCAACCCCAATTGGGGATGGGCTCACTGGCCAACTGCCATGGCCCCTCCCCCCAGCTGGCCAACCACCCTTGGCCCCTCCTCCCAGCCAGCCCTACCCCAATCAGCTCCCAATACTCTGATCAAGGGTGAGGCCAGCCAGCCAACCACCCACAACTCTCCCCCCACCACCAGCCCAGCCCAATGGGCCCCCATAGGGGTAGGCCAGCCAGACCCCACCTGTGCACAAATTCATGCACCAGGCCTCTAATCTATATTATAAGTGAGTTTTATTGTTACACAATCAGAGAAGTACTCTCGTTTCTTAATAGCAACCAATCCAGAGCAAGGCCCCTCTTCCTTAAGCCCTCCCCCAAAATTACCTACCACAAGCCCCAATCCTATAGGTAAACCTTTTCTAACACCTGTTCACTTAGATATCCCGTGGTTACTAAGGGTGTGTGTTTTCTCTCATTGCAATGAGTAATAAACCAATTTGTTCAATTAAAAAAATCAAGGTAACCTAAGAGATCAAATAATACCTTAAAATTTATCTTTATATTGTTCAAAGCATAGAGATTCACACAGTACTACATAAATAATCAGCTCACCATAAGCCCAGTGCCAATGAATACAAAGTTATTAAAATTCTATTTCTGTGGTCAGTCAGTTTGATTATAATTATGTTCATAATAGATGGAAAAATAAAATAACATTCTTAAATGCATTCATATCCCATAGGATCAAACTTTATCCTGCCACTTACTATAATAGAGTCATTTGCAAAATAGCAAACAAATTAGGCTAAATAGGACCCATTGAAAAATGAAAAGAAATGAGAGCATAATTTAGAGTTGATGTAAATGCTACTTAAAATCTAGATAAAACTCACATAAAACATTGTCATTTGAAAATTTCTAACTAGTCTGACTTTTTACAACAGCATCTAATGATAGATCATATATAATAGCAAGAACAGCATATCATAAACTATGAAATGCCAAACTTAAATTAATAATGAAGCAATAGGTGCCTGGTGTAATTAGAAAATAAAGAAAACCTCCTTTAAAATCATCAGAGTTGGGAAGCCTTGAAGGGAGAGCTCTCACACATGGTCACACACTGCCTTCTGCAGACTCAGGCTTAAAGAAGCATACTTTCTACTCCCCAACAGGAAGAGGCTTACTTTATTACTCCAGCAGGAAAAAAGAAGATTTTTCTCCTTGCCCAGCAGCAACCCATCCAATGAGAAATGCCACAATTCAGCCAAGAAGAAGCCATCTCCACCCTGAAGTCTCACTCTCCTCCAGTGGACTTTTGCTTATAACCTCCCCTCCCAACTTCCTTCTCTGTCTCTATAAAGCAACACTCCCCTCCTTTGTTCTCTGGACTTGCCTATGGTTTCCCGTAGTTTGCACGTCCCTAATTGCAATTGCTCTGCCATTTCGGAACAAACTCCTTTTTACTGATAAAATAACGGGCTAATGTATTTTTAAGGTTAACATTCCCTGACAGTTCCAGGCTTCAGCACACAAACTCGGAACCCTGGCACCTGGCCCACTTTTGTAAACAATTCCTCACTTATAGAATAAGAACAAATCCAGATTTGCTTCTTTCTCGTGGAGGTGCTGGGATGATGACTGCAACTAACTGGTGTGAGTGAATAGGTGCTTATTTATATTTAAATGAATTTAATAAAAGAATTAGTCTTTGGAAGGTGGGTGTGTTATCAGGCAAAATTATGTTCGGGTGTTCGCATAATTCTGCCAATGCCAAGAGTTTTAATCAACTAAAACTGTGTTTCTCAATTGGCATTTTATGTAGAACATTCTCTCCAGTGTGCAGTTCAGCTACCCAATAGCAGCAGTACCTCCCACTTAGGGCTGACCCTAGAGCAAGGTGATTTAAAACATCAAAATTAATGCAAAAATATCCATGACGCCAAATGTTAAATAAAGATGGAATCAGTATTACTTATTTTTTCCTTTTGCCTCAGGCTCCAATATAGCTAAGCATAGCAGTTACTGATCCTGTCTTTATTTAAAATGTTGGCATTTTTCCCGGCAGCATGGCTCAATGGTTGAGCATCAACCTGTGAACAGTTTGATTCCCAGTCAGGGCACAGGCCTGGGTTGCAAGCTTGGTCCCCAGGGTGGGGCATGCAGGAGGCAAATGATCCATGATTCTCTCTCATCATGGATGTTTCTAGCTCCCTCTCCCTCTCCCTTCCTCTCTGAAATCAATAAAACCATATTTAAGTTGGCATTTTGTTCATCGTGAGTTTCTTGCATTAATTTTGATTTTTCTATTTCATTAAAATATTATCTGGTTTGATTATTGAGTTTTGGGGTGTCTCTTAAATTTTACACCCAAGCTGAGTGCCTCATTCACCTCACCTAGTTCAGTGCTGCTTCTAGTCATTGTAACAACCCAAGACACCTTCCCACATTTCTAAAGGCCTCCTTGGGCTGAGAATCTCTGAAATGGGGATTGATTTTTTTCTCATATAACAAGAAGTCCAGGGAGAGACAGCCTGGGCCTGGAAATAGTGGCTCCATGATGGCAGCAGAGCCCTAGATCTCCTTTATATTGGTAGCACTCACAAGGTGGCTGCTGTGCCCTGAGGAATTATGTACTAGTTCCAGACAAAAAAAAACCACAAAGGTAGGGCAAAGGGCAGGAGACATTGTCAGCTGAGCCTGACTCTTTTAATTAAAAAAAACTTTCTCAGGAGCCACACCCAATAAACCTTAACTCCTATATCACTGGCCAGAAGTGAGTGCGTGACGGGCTCTAGCTGCAAATAACCTGGGGCAGCGAACCCTTGTAAGTGGTCATATCTCCATCATGAATAAAACTAGTGTTCTCTCCTTGAGATGAGGGGGAGGGAGGTTGGAGAATAAAAGATAAACAGCTAGAAATGTCTGCCATAGGGGCCATATAGGATAATAAACACTGGTTCTTTTTGGTGACTGCAAATAGTATCTTCTCTGCTTGTAATTTGATGGTCAGCCTGAACAGAGCATTTTAGTGATCATTTTAGAATTATGGATAAAAACTGGGATGTTGTCTGAGGCTAGGCTCCACAGAAGTCGAGCTGAGAAACGGATTTAGGTGCATGTGATTTGTTACGGACATACTCATAGGAGAAACCTGGAAGGGAGTGAGGAGGAGCAGCCAAGCAAGGATGCATTCTCGTGAAGTTTGGCTTTGACTGGATGCACAGGTACTATGAGCCTATCCTATATAATAAAAGGCTAACATGCAAATAGACCAAACGGTGGAACAACTGGTCACTATGATGTGCACTGACCATGGGGGGCAGATGCTCAATGCAGGTGTCAGTGCACTCCCACAGGGGGAGCACTGCTCAGCCAGAAGCCGGGCTCACAGCTGGTGAGCACAGCAGCGGTAGCAGGAGCCCCTCACACCTCTGTGGCAGCGCTAAGCATGTCCAACAGACAGCTTAGGCAGGGAGCGAGCCTAAGTTGTCAGTCGGACATTCCCCGAGGGCTGTGAGAAGGTGCAGGCTGGGCTGAGGGACCCTCCCCCTTGCCGAGTCATAAATTTGGTGCACCGGGCCTCTAGTATCAGAACAAAGAGGTGTCACCTTGAAGAAGCAAGCTCTTTACCCTTGACAAATCAGTCAACCATTTGCTGCTCCCTCTTGTGGTAAAGGGGCCAGTGTAACTTCCCAGGCTTCTCTGGGTGATGCAATGCCCATTGGCCAAGAGCAACACTCCATAAGCGAGTTACAAATGTAAACTGTTTGCCAAAGCACTTGCTTCAGTTGGGGAAGGCAGATGCCCTACCCTTAATGTGGATCTGGATGGGTGCCAAGAGCATCTACTACAAATATTAATTTTTATACACTTTCCAAGGAACTGCCTTTATTTCTACTTTGTACTGTTTTAGAATGTAACCCTGGATATATTGCTATGATTAAAAACTATTGGAAAAACTGGCAATAAGTTGAAAATGTCTCATTTTTAAGAAAAATGATTAACAGGTGTTGACTTGTTTTGTTGAGCCACAAGACTAGAAAGTACTTTATAATTTGCTAAGGGTATTAACCAGGATCTAGTCTATAGTTCACAATCTCATCATAGCATGTAAATATTTCATAGTCTTAGTGTCTCATTTAAAACTCAATGAATATTTCATTGAAGTTGACCAATAAAATAACTGAAAGAATTATGTTGCATTTAGTTAGGCTTGAAATGAGCAAGCTCTTCATTTTCTCAAGTACATGGAAGCTAAAATTATTCCAACTTCATGAAATATTCCACATAATTTTATAAGTAACTAAAAGGCTTCAAAATAATCTTGAAAGGTACATATTACATATTGAGAAAAACATAAAATAAAAGGAATTTTCAACTTTAAATTCAAGAGAATAGATAAATATTTTGTGACCTACAACAGTACTTATTCAGTAGTGAATTAGTTTCAACTATTGTAAATAATCTTCTTTTTGACACAAGAAGTAAAAGTAGAATCTTTTCTTTGGCCCTTGCAAATTAAATATTCTAGAATGATGATGTGCAAACACCTATAAGGTTGATATTCACAGAAAATCATAAATGAACTACCCACGTATGTTAGCCCAGAAATTGTTTCTGAACTCTGGGTCCAGCACTGAGCCAGGTACTAAAAATAAATTTTTAAGAAAGAGAAGTATTGGTCCATGATCAAAGTAGGGATGGTTTCCCAAGAAAGCAGCTTCCCTGCAGTGTTAGATCTCCGTAAGTATCAGAACTGGACTTCAAAAGATATGTGCTCCAATTGATGGACCCTAATGCTGATGACATAAGCTATATGTCACTTCTACCAAATCTGAAAACATTTTCAATGGAATCAAAGTATTACCAGCCAACCCATGTTAAAAACCGCCTGGTAAACAGGATACTACAGTTTGAATTCTTTATCTAGTCCCGAATTACATATTTTAATTACAGGACCTAAATAATCTAATAACAGGCTCTGTTTTTGATAACAGAATATGGAGCAGTGAACAGGGTTGTCAATAAATAAAGCAATGAGAAATGACTGGTCACCTTGGGTTTTGTTCCTTTTGATCTTAGTCCCTTTTTAAGATATTCAAATGGATTGCCTTTGTCAACTGTCAATATACCAGTATATAAAAGTATATACATTAAGAAGTTCAGACTCTTCTCCTCTTTCACATCTACAACTCTTGCCATGGCACCTTTTGGTTCTCAGGGATGGGGGATCATAATTGGTATGGAGAAAAGAAGAGAAGGCATCTTTCTGTTGCTATCTAAAGGGACATTCAAAATCAAACAAAATTATTTAGTTAATGGCAACTCACTAAGCAAAAGTGACAGCCTAACCAGACTCTTAGTATCTATAGAATAAAAGCTTAGAGAGGAGATGAGAAGAAGGTTGATAAAATACCATATGATTTTACTTATTTGTGGAATCAAAAAAAAAAACTATATAAATGAACAAATAAAACAGAAACAGACTCATAAACACAGAGAAAAGACTGATAGTTGCCAGAGGGGAGGGAGTTGGAGGACTGGGTGAAAAAAAGTAGAGGAATTGAGAAGTACAGATTGGTAGTTACAAAATAGTCATGGGGATATAAAGTACATTGTAGGGAATACAGTCAATGATATTGCAGTCACTGTACGGTGCCAGGTGGGTACTGGAAATATCAGGGGGAACACTTTGTAAATTATATGATTGTCTATGTGTACACCTGAAACTAATACAAAATAATATTGAATGTAAACTGTAATTGAAAACAATAAATTAGGTTTTAAAAAATAAATGATAAGCATTAGCCATGAAAGGTGAACATTTGGTGTCCTGCATCATTGGTTTGTTTCTTTGTTTAGGGTACTTTGTTCTTGGGTATGTCTTTTGAGAAAAACTAGCCTTAACATTTACATTGAGGACTCTTATTTTCTCAGATCTATTTAATATTTAGTACAGGTAACATTCTAAGACTGCATTTCTCCCAATGTTACGTGACTTACGTGTTTATCAAAAGCTACCCAGGTCGGTTTGGCACTTCCCAACCCCTGAGGGTATTCACTGTAATTGGGCTTCTTCTTTGGCCCATTAGGCAATGTTTCACGTCTTCCATGTTTAGCTTCAGACACCAACACTCTTTTGTGCTTATCCTTTCCCACCTGTGAACACAAGAGACAACATAAAATGACCAAGCTTATTCTTTAAGATTTTTCTTATTTGTTTCAAAAGGTTAACACATGTTCTGTCATTTATTTTTCCCACTACAAAACACATATTAGAGGGGCAAATAATTATGATCAATCTTTCTCCATAAAGTTGTGTCACATTTTAAATTCAATTCATTTTAACAATTTCAAAACTTGGAAAAGCAATAAAAATAAACCCAATGCTCCATGCTATTTAAAACATTTAGAAATAACTATTACGGCAAATGAACATTTAGAACATTAGTCTGCTAACTGGCTATTCCACTTATTTGCAAAGAGCGAAAACGGGGTGGGAGGGGAACCTCCTCTACTTCAGAGTAAAAATATAAGTTATCCCATAGAAGTCTAACATTATTTTCACCAAAACAGAGAATAAAGACTTTTGCTCATTAAAATAAATGTAACGGGATATTCCTCAGCGCTGACGTTCTCCACCTCCCTCTTCCTCATTCCTCTCCCATCTTTTCTGGGGATCTGGATGGAGAAGTAAAAGCCTGGAGTATGCTTAGTGAAAATAATCCACTGCTAGTAGGAAAGGAAAACAGAAGAATCCCTCTGAGTTATGACAACACCTAGCGAAGTGAAAGGTGTATATGCCTTATCGGCTAGCAAGTCCACCTCTAAATATATTTTGCGTTGTGCACAAGGAGCTATATATTGGACTTGTTGTAGCAGTGTTTTATGAGTGAAAAATAGGAAACAATCTAAATGTCCATCAGTAGCAGAAAAGATACCTCAATGGTGTTCTCTTTATAAAATGGAATATTAATACAGAGGTCAAAATGACATATATCAATATGAACAAATCTCAAAAAAATTCAAGCAAAAAAATAGGTATTCAAAGGAAACATAAAACCTGATAATTTCACACATATAAAGCCTGAAAATCTTCAAAAATACAGTATTATAAATATAGACATAAAAATGATAAATAGAAAATTCAAGATAATATAATATCCATGTCAATACAATATCTGATATAATAAATAGCATATATCATATCAAAATGAACACTGACATACCACATAGCCCTGCATAAAAATATAACATTTTAGGTATAGCTGAAGCCCTCTATCAGAGCTCATGCCCTTGCCTCTAGCTTCAGAGGTAACCACTATCCTGAATTTGCTGCTTGAACTTGAACACTTTGCCAGGACTCTATTCAGCCCGGGCAATTGCCTCTTGCAAAGCATGATGCACTGGCAGGGAAGTCTGAGTGGAAATTCAAAAAGACTTTGTCACTTTGCTTGTGTTTTCTTGTTTCAAGGCAACCTACTGAATGAGAGAAAATATTTGCAAACCATATATCTGATAAGGAGCTAATCTAAAATATATAAAGAACTCATATAACTTAACAGCAAAAATAAATCCAAGGTAAAAATAGATCTGAGAAGACATGTTTCCAAAAAATAGACATATAAGTGGCCAACAAATATATGAAAAGATACTCAACATCACTATCAGGGAAATGCAAATTAAAACCACGATGAGATGTCGCCTCACACCAGTTGGAATGGCTATAATCAAAAAATAAGCATTGGCCAGGATGTGGAAAAAACGGGAACCCTCATGCACTGTTGGTAGGAATATAAATTGGTGCAGCCCCTATGGCATTCAGTATGTAGGTTCCTCAAAAAAACTAAAAATAGAACTACCATGTGATCCAGCAATTCCACTCCTGGTTATTTATCTGAAAATTAAAGCATTAATTCAAAAAATATATACATCCCCATGTTCAAATCGCAGCATTGTTTACAATAGCCAAGACACTGAAACAACCTAAGTGTCCACCAATAGATGAATAGATCAAGCAAACGTGATATATGTAATAGAGCATGGGTTGGACCTTGAGACATTATGCTAAGCAAAATATGTCAGACAAAGACAAATATATTTGGAATCTGGAAAAAATAGCTCACTTATATTTGGAATCTGGAAAAAATAGCTCACAGATACACAGAAAAGATTGGTGGTTACAAGAGGTGAAAGGTTTGGGGTGGTGGGTTAAATGAGCAAAGGGGGTTCAAAGGTACAAACTTCCCATTATAAAATCAATAAGTCATAGGATGTAATGTACAGCATAGTGACTATAGTGAACAATACTGTATTGTAAGTATGCAATTGCTAAGGGAGAAATCTTAAAAGTTCTCATCACAAGAAAAAGAATTCTGTAACTATGCAGGATGACAAATGTTAACTGGACATTGTGGTGGTCATTTTGCAATATATACAAATATTGAATCATTACATTGTACACCCGCAACTAACATAATGTTATATATCAATTAGAACTCAGTAAAAATAATAAACTAAACAATATTTAAAAGGAAAAGATCTCATTTCCTCTTGTAGTGAAGGCAGCCTAGAAGAATGGGAAAGGATCTGAGCAGCCCTGCCCAGGGGAGTCTAGCCACAACAGCTGCTTTGAGCAATAAACAGCCCAGCTCAGGCTGCAGGAGGAAAGCTAGAGGCAATGGTGAGGATGGTGAGCTGCAGCCTAGTTCTGCCCCTTAGAGAATCCACTGACACCACCTCAACCAGTCTCCCCACCCGCTGTCACACTCACAACCACACACATACTCAGGGTTACCACAAGCTGGTCCCAAATCACCATAGCAAAGTAAAAACTGGTTTGGTGAGAAAAAAAAAAAGCATTTTGGAAGTAATCACAAACTCACTGCAGTTCAAACTAGTAAATATTTCTTAAGCTTTTACTATATTCCTAGATTTGTTCCAGATACACTAGTTAAAATAAACCCTTGCCCTAAAGAAGAAACCTACAATCTTACTTATTAGGCGAGATTTAGAGATATAAAAGAATTTTAAAACTTTAAAAAAAAAAAACAGTATGACTTCCATTTTTGACCACTTACCATGAGCTAGACTCTTTACTAAGAGCTTTATATACATTATCTAACATCACCATCACAAAACTAGTTTATAGGTGTTATTACTGACATGTTACCAGTGAGGAAACCAAGGCAGAGAGAGGTAGACTAGCATTCTCACAATTTCATGGTAACTAGTGGAGCCTGAATATAAACTGAAATTCCATTTCTGCACTATTAACTAATATCAGAATATTAACTTAAAATTTCAATCCAAAATTCTATACTTTGAAAACTTACTGCTTGAGGATTTGTTTAGTATAATGTAAAATTCCATAAGGCATCTGTTCCAAATGTTTGCCCTTGCTGATACACACAAACTTGAGATCTGGCCATTATAATCTCTTAGGATCACATGTCAACCTGCCCTTTGCCCTAGTGACTGTGAAGTGGTGATTAGTCTCACTCCAAAGATAATAGACAAATGTCTTAGCAAATGATGATGTCAGAAACAGCATCCCCAGATCCAGGGTCCCCTGTTATCTCAACCCCTGGTGTCCCATCCCATTATGACACTGCTCCTGGAAAAACAGCAGCTAAATCCAGATCCCCTTGATGTTTCACATTAGGTTAATAACTGATACAACCACCACTTCTGTGTTGCTAAAGATTGGAAGGGTGTTCTAGCTGATCTGGCTCAGTGGATAGAGCGTCAACCTGCAGACTGAAGGGTCCCAGGTTTGATTCCTGTCAAGGGCACATGCCAGGGTTGCGGGCTCGATCCCCAACGTGGGGCATGCAGGAGGCAGCCAATCAATGATTTTCTCTCATCGTTGATGTTTCTCATTCCCTCTCCTTTCCTCTCTGAAATCAATAAAAAAAATTTTTAAATGAAGATTGGAGGAGCAATTTTATCATATGCTTGGATTGATTAATGAGTAATCAATAAGTTGTCATGGCCACTATAGAAAACCATAAAGCTAACCGAAACTGAGAATCAGTCTGTAATCATCAGCATGAGTTGTTTATCCATTTATTACCTCTCTTTCCAAGCTCCAGCATCAGAGTCTCTTTGTTTCTTTCTAGGCTACACTCCAAAACTCAGATGTTTAACCACCAAAGGACAAAAGCAGGAAGAGTGAGGTGCTTCCTAAGAACATGACAGCTCTTTAGAGCCACCATGAGCTAGAGATCTATCTTTATACATAGGAATATCATTCCTGTAGCCATAATAGCTAACATGTGTGGCACTGTTCTAAGTAGTTTAGATGCATTAAATTCTTTTAATTCTCAGAGAAGATACCTGAGTATGCTTTAGCATTATCCCTGTTTTATACATGGGAGACTCAGGCACAGAGAGTTTAAGTAATTTTCCCAAGCTCACTCAACTAGTTTAAGTGATGAATCCAGGGTATAAACTCAATGCCTGAGCCTTAAGCATTAGGCCTCACATTCATTATTCCCTCTTAGAGAAGAGTGATAGACCTTCCCTTGTTTAAGTCATCAGAGTTTAATGAATACTTTTGCTTTTGACAAATATAATAATAAAAATGACCATCATCATGACCTGGTGTACCCAGACTCAATCCCTTAAAAGCAGGACAGATATTAGAGAGTGCTGTAGAAAGCCTTTTATAGCCACCAGAAGTTATTGAAAATTTGGGGACTGAAGAAAACTAGTAATAATTTATATTTCAATGTACGTTAACAATATATTTCTAACTACATTTTGCAGGCAATGGAAAATGTAATGTAGAATTAGCTAAAACTATCATTCTTAGATACTCCTACCTGATCAGGTTTGGGACTAGTTTGCTTCTGTTCCATGAATAGTTTATTATTTCTCCTTCTATATCATATTGATTTTAGAAATTCCACTTTTTCTTTTTATCTTTTGTGCACTTTTATAGAGAAAAAAAGAAGTCACTCCGCAAATACTGTGAACCTCCCAGAGAAAATAACAACAAAATTGCTTCAAATATAGTGAAATCTTAGAACTCAGGACCATAAGAGCATGAAAGCTATCATTACTTATTAATAAAGCTAAATCACTCAAAAAGAAACCCCAAATGTAAAAATAAAAAGCCATGTCAAAGAAAACTTCAAACATTTTTAAGCTAATTTTATTCTCTTTCCAAACCTAACTTGGAAAAGTATTGGGCTCATGATTCCTAGCCATCAACTCAATATAACAAGATTCATTTTATGTATTTAACTAGAGGCCTGACGCACAAAAATTCATGCAATAGACCTTCCTACCCTTGGCTGCCGGCACAGGCTTCCCTCTGGCACCTGGGACCTGGGCTTCCCTCCTCCTGGGCACCTGTAGGCACCCAGGACCCAGGCTGGCTTCCCTCCAGCCTCAGCTTCATCAGAAAGAATATCCGGTCTAATTAGCATACTGCCCTTTTATTATTATAGATAATGTACTTAAATCAGTAGAGTGGAAAATAAAATTTAAATCAAGAAGATCCAGCAAGATATTTAGCCCCTTCCTCAGAAAACTCTGATTTTTTTCTCTAAATAATTCAACTAAAAGCATCAGTCAATAAAAAGAATGCTAAAGACTTCCTCAAGAGTCAGCTAAAATCACTGACTCATTGTAGCTGATTAGTACATCCATTCCCAGATTTCTTCTCCATCACCAGTCACCATTTATAACTCAGAAAATGTGAAATACTCCACTTGTTTCCTCAGCTTCCTTTTCAGACGTCTGTTCTGGGGTTCTGGAAAAGGCTTTTGTCCTCTCAAGCCAAGGGACAAATGCAAGTGACGCTGTCCCTAGCTCTCCTCTTCTTGCCTGCAGATGCATACATGATGCCTAGAGCTACAGTAGCTCCTTGGGACCATGGGCATGATGCTGGCTCAGACCAAGTTGAGGCTTTAAATGTATGCCAGCAACCACCCACCTCCAGACTTCCTGCTTGGGGAGAAAAAAATAAATCCTTGCTTGCTTAAGCTTCTATTAGGTATGCCATTACTTGCAGTAAAGGGAACTAACTGTGTACATACATGGAATACTACTCAGCAATAAAAATGAATGAAAAATGATACACACAACTACCTGGATAAATCTCCAGGGAATTATGCCAAATGAACAAATAATAGTCCCAAGAGGTACACAGTTTATGATTCTATTTATATAACATTTCAAAAAATAATATTTTAGACATGGAAAATAGATTAGGCATTGCCAGAAGTGAGGGATGTTGTGGCAGGGTAATGGGGGTAGGGGTTATGGGAATATAGATATGGTTATAAAAGAGTAGCAGGAAGAATCTTTGTGATAATGAAACCATTCTATATCTTCACTGTTGTGGTGGTTGCAGTAACCTACACATGTGGTGAAATGTACAGACTAGACTAAGTATACACACACTGTTGGTGGCTGTAAAAGGCATTCTACAGTACTAATATCTGTCCTCCTTTTAAAGGATTGAGTCTAGTACAAGTAAAACTGGGAAAATCTGAATAAGACTGGTGGATTATATTAATGTTAATATCCTAGTGATGTTATTATACTATAGTTTTGCAAAATGTTACCAATGGGAAACTTGATAAAGGAGACACAGAATCTCTCTGTATTATCTCTTACTGCTTGCAAATTTACAGTGATCGCAATAAAATTTTTAAGCACCAATAAAAGGAAAGAAAGTCCACTTTCCTTGGTAACTAGGGAGAGGTTCCACTCAGGTGCCTTTCATAAAGATTAAGTATGAACATGAACAGGTAAGCAATAAATGACTATTTGCAACAACAAAGAAGGAGATGGAAATAGTCCTATAAATTGTGAAACAAGCATCTCTGCTTCAAATACCAAGCTCATGTGAAGAAGAAAAAACAGTCTAAGTCAGCCATTATGCCATGTGAATTGACCTTACCATCCCCCACACTCTAGCAATTGCGACCATTCCCTCCTTTGGAATGCCAAATACATAGTTAGGAAAGCACACAATTTGTTTAGCCTTTAACTGGCCAAGCTGGTTACTTTGTCACAGTTGAGTTACCAGGTCGAATTCTGGTATTCTAAGGCCTAATTAACAAGGAAGTAAAAATACTCACCTCTCCCTTCCCTTTGCTTTGGAGGGTCTTACACACACACATACAGACACACACACACAGCTGGTTCTGCCCTTTCTACAACTGTAGGAACATGATAAACTCAAAAAATGGCCCAAGAAATCCCTTTACATTTGCACTACTGCGTATCTGTAATCCTGTTGTTGGAAGACTGGTCTACTAAAGGGTCCTGTCTGATGAAAGCTCAGAGAAAAATATGATGCCTCTGGACAAAAAGCCAAATTGTATGCCAACAAGGAAAAGAGCAATGTCTCTGCATAGCACAATAGGCCTCAGAGAGGGTTTGAGCTGCACTGCGCAGGCTACATCTTCGTGCTGTCCAGGCCACTTCATAGAAGGCACACATCCTGAGAGGCTTATAATCTATTAAGCCACTAAAGCAAATGCCTTTCTTCCTCTTTTATATTCACTCTTGCTAAAATAAGAACTATGTGTTTTGTTCCACCGCAGTGGTGGAGCACACAAACAAGAAGCTAGGCCGGGAGATGACTCTCCTGAGCTGCGGTTATCCCCTCTAGTTTCTAGGCGTGGCTGCTACAGGTACACAACCACAACTGACAGGCCCCAAAAAGCAATCAATCCGTTTCTCAGCTGAAGAATGTCACAATCACACACAATAAAGAACATAAAACACAACACAGGCAATAAAGCAGGAAATGAGTGGTCTGGACAAAAGAGTGCTCGGGGTTATGTAGAAAAAGAGAAGGCTCTTGCTGACATGATCAGGAAAAGCTTTAATGAGGAGAGGGGAGCAGAGCCGAGTTTCCAGGGAAGAAGAAGAGCATGCTGTCAGGGAAGTGGGTAAGTAAACCAATAAATGAGTGGAAAAATCCAAAATATATTCAAAGGACAGACAGTGAGCATATTGGTTTAACTGGGGTATAAGGCTTGTTTTTCATTATGATGTACTCATGCATCACTTGTATAATTACAAAACATAAACAAAAAGTTTTTAAGAAAGGGATGCTATGGCTGAAAAGAGCATCTAGACTCACATACTGAGTCTGGCTGGTGTGGCAAAGTTTTCTGGCTCCCAACAGCCATTATTTACTCTTTTTACTCTTTCCCAGACCCAAAAATGCATAGCGAAAAACCAAGTTCCCAACGCCCCTTGTAGCAAAGGATAGCCATGTGACTCAATTTTAGACAATATGGTGGAAGGCAGAAACTAACTGGGGTGCTGGGAAACATTTTTTTTTCTGATATGAGAGCCTTTCTCTCTCCCTTTCCTTCCTGCTTATCTTGAACATGGTTATGAGAAGTTGTGAAATGTGGAACTGGGACAACCATCCTGCAACCATAAGGACACAAGTCTAATAAAGAAAAAAGCCTGTTCTGAAGATGGCAGAATGGACAGATAGAGTCTGAATCTTTTATGACATCCATCAGCCACTGCTTAAACCTGACACTGCCACCCTCTAGAGTTCTTGTTATATGAGATCATTAATTTGGCTTAAGCCACTGTTACGTATTCTATTACTTACAGCCAAAAGTATCCTAAGTGGCATAGCTATGAAGTTCAGGACAGAATACAAAAGTCAGCAAAGGTAGGCATTTGATTCCCTGAACAAAGTGATTCTGATTTCTGAACTCATGGAATATTATCTCATTTCCAAAATATAATGGCAGCTTCAAGAAGTGGCCTGGTCGCCCTAAATCTTTTGGCTCAGTAGATAGGGCGTTAGCCTGCAGACTGAAGGGCTCTGCGTTCGATTCCAGTCAAGGGCACATGCCTGGGTTGCGGGCTCATTCCTCAGTAGAGGGTGTGCAGGAAGCAGCCAATCAATGATTTTCCCTCATTATGGATGATTCTATCTCTCTCTCCCTCTCCCTTCCTCTCTAAAATCAATAAAAATATATATATATTTAAAAGGAGAAGTGGCCTGGTCTGAAATAATGTGGTTTTTAAGGACATTTCAATAATAATGGGAATAAGTAATAGAATACTTTAAAACAATACCATTTTTGTGAACCAGTACCATACCTATTGTTTGTCTGCCCAGCAATTCCCTACCAACTCTTATCTTTAGATATTTATTTATTAACTGGAGACCTGATGCATGAATTTGTGTGCTGGTAGGGTCCCTCAGTCTGGCCTGTGCCCTCTCACAATCCATGACCCCTCAGGGGATGTAGTAGGTGTGAAGCAGCAGGCAGCCAGGGAGGAGCCCAAACCTGGGCTGGGCACCACTCCGCTCCCATTCAGCCTGACCCTGCTGCACCTGCCACTCAGTAGCACTGCCAGCAGAGGCAGGAGAGGCTCACGCCACTGCAGCTGCACTTGCCAGTCATGAGTCCGGCATCTGGCACCTGTCTTTCCCCTGGTGGTCATTGTGCATCATAACTGGTCAAATGGTCGCTGAGGGTTTTATATACATACTAGGGGCCCGGTGCACAAAAATTTGTGCACTCAGGGTGGAGGGAGTCCCTCAGCCCGGCCTGTGCCCTCTCACAGTCTGGGACCCCTCAGTGGATGTCCTATGATGGCCCCAGTCTGCCAGGCGCCTTCTGTGTGTGTGTGTATGTGTGTGTGTGTCACCACTGGGGACCTGCCCCCAGCCGCATCTGAGGCTCAGAGCAGTCCTCCTGTGTGTGTCTACCTGCTGGGGGCC
>PVJC01020711.1:0-28915 GCA_004026665.1 Murina feae
CTCCCTTCCTCTCTGTCTCGAAAAGCAATAAAAAGCGATTAAAAAAAAGAGTTAGTAGACATGCGAGTGGCTAGAACTGCCTGGCACAGGGGAAGACCCGATGTTAGTGGGGGCATGAAGGTAATTTCCGTTCTTGGGGGAGGCAGCTTGTCAGTATTCATTCAGATTAAAGATACATGTTCCCTGTGACCCAGCCTTTTCTCTTTTAGGGATTCAGCCTGACAAGTGCACAGGGACAGACAGACAGATGCTCACGTGAAGGCAGTTTGTCGCCGGAGCCGTGATGGCGTAACACTGGGGACCGCTGTGTGCCGAGCGGAGGGCCCTGCGCCTGTCCCTGGGCTGACCCCGTGTCCCCTCCCTCCCTCTCAGGTGGGCCTTTCTGGAGCTGCACACCAACGGCCACTACAACGACAGCCTGCAGGCCTACGCGGCGGGCGTGGTGGAGGCCGCCGTGTCCGAGGAGGTGAGGCCCGATGGGGACCCGGGGCTCCTGCCTCCCCCACACCCCACCACCGTGTCCCCAGGGAGCTCGGGAGGGCGCCGAGGTCTGTGCAGAGTGGGCTTCCCGCCCCAGCCCTCCGCCTGGCTGGGGAGAAAGGCTCACGAGCATTCCGTAAACATTTCTACAGGCTCCATTCAATGCGCATGAAAAACACTGAACGCATTCCAAGTTACAAAGCGCCCAGACTGAAACCTGCAGTGTTACTGACATTATTGCAGCCGCCCCCCCAACCCATTCCCCCCGTTTGCCCTTCCCCTTGAGGTGCCCCACCCTGACTGTGGTGCCTGCCATTCCCATTCATTCAGTCATCAGCCATTTATATTGAGATACAGTTCAGAGGCCGAAAAACTCCCTATTTTAACATGTCTGATTCAGTGGGTTTTTTAGCATCTTCATAAGGTTGTGCAGCCGTCACCACTGTCTAATTCCAGAACATTCTTATCACCCCAGAAAGAAACCCCATATGCATCAGCAGTCACCTTCCTTTCTCCCTCCACACCCTAGCCCAGTGGTTCTCAACCTTCTTAATGCCTCGACCCTTTAATACAGTTCCTCGTGTTGTGATGACCCCCAACCATAAAACTACTTTCGTTGCTCCTTCATCACTGTCATGTGGCTACTGTTATGAATCGTCATGTAAATATCTGATGTGCAGGATGGTCTTAGGCGACCCCTGGGAAAGGGTCGTTCGACCCCCAAAGGGGTTGCGACCCACAGGTTGAAGGCTGCTGCCCTAGCCCCTGGCAACCATTACTCTACTTTCTGTCTCCACGGATTTGGTTGTTCTTGACACTTTATGTGAATGGAAGCCTGCATTCGGGTCTCCTGTGGCCAGCCTCTTTCATGCTGTAGCAGGAGTGAGTACTTCATTCCTTTTCATGGCCAGCTAATCCCCCACAGTTTGTTATTCACCCACTCATCAGAGGATGGGCGTGTGCCCTGAGTTCTTTCCGCTACCCAGCTTTTGTTAAATGAGTTTTACGACATGTGATGAATCCTTAGCCGATGTATTTTGCTTTTGTTGACTTGGAACTTCATGAAAGCAATCATCCTAACTTTCTGAAGTCGGGCAGCATCAGAAGTGGTGAGGCCGTGGCATGGAGGCTGGCCCCCACAATGTGCGACACCCACTTTGGAAAAAAATCTGGCATCAACTTGTAGAGGCTAACACACACATGCCCTAGTCCCTAGTGTGACCGAGGATGGGCATGAGGTGTTCAAAGCAGCCCCAAGGCGGGGGGACCCAGGTGCCGCCGGCGGGTGACCGGGTAGCCAGCGGTGGTCCGGCCACACGGTGCAGTGTGCTGGTGAAAATGAACGGACAACGTGGGTGAATCTGAGACGCGGGATGGCGAGGGGGAAAGCGCCCGTCACAGAGGCCAGCACGCAGGGTCTTGTGAACCCGCACTCCTCATTATGGAACCAGGTGGCAGTTTGAGGCACTGAGGTCTGGGGAGGTGGTTAGACTGGACTAGGCCCCCATTGCGTTGACTGACCGACTGAATACATATGTCAAGTGGGGGTCCTAGTAACAGGGGTGTCACCTAGGACAGACTTCGAAGGCTAACGGGTTTCAGCAGAGGGAAGAGGGCCCTGCTGGGGGTAAGCGCTGGCCGTTAGGGAGAGGAGCCAGTGTGAGCACAGGCTCCGCCATCCCGGTGCCCGGGGCTTTGAGTGAGGACTCTTAGCCTAAATGGGGAGCCGGTGGGTCCTCAGGAAAGAGCGCAGCCCGCCGCCCTGCCCTCGCCCACCTCGCCCGCCTCGCCCGCCGCAGCTCATCTACATGCACTGGATGAACACGGTGGTGAACTACTGCGGCCCCTTTGAGTACGAGGTCGGTTACTGCGAGAGGCTCAAGAGCTTCCTGGAAGCCAACCTGGAGTGGATGCAGAGGCAGGTGGAGCTGAACAAGGACTCTGCCTACTGGCACCAGGTGGGCGGGGCCGCGTGCTCAGTGGGATGGGGCGGCGGGTTGGGTCTGCTGTGGGGACCTGTGTCCCGCCCTTCCTGGCCAGCCCTTGGATGTGTCCATCGTTGTCTCCCTCCCTCCAAATAGACCTGCCATTCATCCATCTGTCCTGTCTCCACCCGTCCATCCATCCATCCATCCATCCATCCATCCATCCATGTGATGGAGCTCCAGCTGTCCCTCCTGGCTTCCCTGTCTCTCTCTCCAGCCCATTCTGTCCTCCTGCCGTCAGAGTCCCTGTAGTGCATTGTCAGTGCGCTGTTTTACTTGCATGCAAAGGAGGCAGCTGGGCTGATTGCATGAAAAGTCTTTTTAGAAGAGGAAGGGAGGGGAGAACTAGAAAACCCAGGGAGTTGGGCGCAGTGACTGTTGTTTTCCTTAGCTAGGAGCCCTCCCAGCGCAGGAGAAGGTGTGAGCTGCCGATTAGCCCAGAGACCCAGGTAGGGCACTCTGCCTTGGGGCCGCTGGCCAGGTCATCCACGAAGTCATTCATTTATGGATCCCCTGGGACCCCTCAAGCTTAACTGTGACGCGCACACCACCAGTCTCTGCAAGTGCCTGCCAGGTCTGTGAGCACCTCCACCTCACCTGGGCCAGGTGTGCACCTGTCCCTCAGTAGAATTTCTCACTGTCCACCCACCCACCTGCTCCTATCCTAACTAGAGCAGGCTCTTCCTCCCTTCCATTTACCCACCCACCCACCTACCCACCCACCCACTTACCCTCTCACCCATTCATTCCCCCATCTATCCACCCACCCATCCACCCATCTGTCTACACCCACCCACACACCGTCCATCTTGCAGATGCTTATGAAGTACCTGGCATGTGCCCAGCACAGTTCAAGGCCCCGTGGGGACATAGAGATGATACTCCATGGTTACAGAACAATGACAGTGATGATGGGGAGAAGTCAGCCACATGCGACAGGTGTGCTGAGGCAGCAGCATAGCCAGTAGCTAAACTCAGAACAGCCTGGGGGGCTTCCTGGAGGAGGTGGTTTTAAGCTGGGCTCTTAAGTGGGCGTGATTTGGAAGTTGGCACAGGCAGGGCAGGGACATACGGTTAGTTAACTGAAGGCAGGTGGGTGCTTGGCATGGAGGGGTAGGTGGTGGGTAAGGGCTGGCCGGAGCCTGGCAGGTGCACCCTCGGCTTTTCCTGCTCTGTCTGGACCCCCAGCCCAGAACCCTTCCCACCGCAGAAGAAGGTGTGAGCCTGGAGGAGGCCTCACTCCCTCTGCCCCCTCCTCAGGTGCGGCTGACCCTCCTGCAGCTGAAAGGCCTAGAGGACAGCTATGAAGGCAGCGTGGCCTTCCCGACTGGGAAGTTCACCATCAAACCCTTGGGCTTCCTGTAAGTGCCACCCCAAGTGGACAGGGCAAGGGAGAGGGCACACACCTCATAGTCAGACAGCCTGGCTGTGCCACTTCCTGGCTCCGTGGTCTCGGACCAATCACCTGTCCCCAGCCCCCAGAGGCTGTGTCCTCCTCTGTGAGGTGGGTCTGGGGTAGACTCAGAGCAGGCATGTAACCCGGTGGCGCCGGCCTCCTCAGCCTGTTGCAGATCTCTGGGGACCTGGAGGACCTGGAGCTGGCCCTGAATAAGACCAAGACCAAGCACACTTTGGGTTCTGGCTCCTGCTCCGCCCTCATCAAGCTGCTGCCCGGCCACAGGGACCTCCTGGTCGCCCACAATACCTGGAACTCCTACCAGAACATGCTGCGCATCATCAAGAAGTACTGGTTCCAGTTCCGGGAGGGCCCCCAAGGTGGGTGGCTGTGGGTGGACCTGTGTGAGGGCACACGGGCAGGGGTGGGGGAGCGGGCTAGGAGATGTGGGCCTTGGCCTCAGGCACACTGTGCTCACTGTAGGGCCCTTCTCAGAGCTCATCTTATGTTCAGCATGTTAATTTCCTCATAGGAAATATTTATTTCACAAGCTGTCTTCATTAGCTAGTGCTACACAGCAAATCGCCTCCACATTTAAAACAACAAAAGCTTAAAACCACCATTTTGCCGGGGGTCACATGTGTATGGGTCAGCTGGGTGGTTTTGTTGTTCTGGGGCACACCTGGCTGATCTTGGCTGGCTCACTGATGCTTCGGGTCAGCTGATCTAGCATGGCCTCATTCCTGGGCATGCGGTTGGCTGTTAGCTGGCGTGATGGAGCAGCTGGACTTCATGGCCGTCTTGGGCTTGTTCACCTGACATGTGGGCAGGGAAGTGTGGAAGGCCTCGTGAGAGCTGGTTAAACAACTGGCAGAGCATTCGGATGCTCGAAGTAAGTCAGGTGACCAGTTTAGATTCCAGAGGTGGGAGACTAGCCCTCACCATTCAATGTGAGGGACTACAGAGTTCCATAGCAATGGCGTGTGGATGCAAGCATGGAAAGAGTTACAGCCATTTCTGCAAACCACAGGAGGAATGCACAAATGCAACCTTGCTGTTAAAAGTGATAACTTTGCAGCTAAGGCTCAGTACCCCAGAGGGCCTCCCTTACTCTTAGCCCCATGGTCAACCCTAGAGGTAGCCACTGAGATATAGAAACAACTCAAGTGCCCATGTGGCCATTGATGGGTGGATGGATGAAGAAAATATGGTACACACACACACACACTGGACTATTATTCAGCCTTAAAAAAGAAAGAAAGCTTCTTATTTACAACAACATGGATGGACCTTGACGGCATTACGCTAAGTGAAATAAGCCAGACACAAAAAGACAAATACTGCATGATATCCCTTAAAGAGAGAATATGAAAAAGTTGAAGTCATAGAGGCAGAGAGTAGATTGGTGGTTGCCAGAGGCTAGGGGTGGGGGAAGAGGGAGATGTTGGCCCGGGAGTACAAGCTTCCGGTTAGAAGATGAGGAAGTTCTGGGGCCATAATGTAGGGTGGTGACTCTCGTTAGCAATACTGTTGTATACTTGGACTCTGCTAAGAGAGTAGAACTTAAGCGTTTTCACCACATACACTAAAAGGGGGCTGTCTGAGGTGGTGGATGTGTTAATTAGCTGGATGATGGTCATCATTTCACAGCGTATTAACTCATCACATTGTGTACCTTGAATACTGACCATTTGTATTAATTATATCTCAATAAAGCCAGGGAAAAGAATCCCCCCGCCAAACAAAGCCCATGCTCTCAGATTCCTGGGCATTGCCCTCTGGATGACGTTTCTTGCAATAGGTCTTGGTAATAAAAAACAAAACAGAAGGGAAGCCAGCTCAGCCAGGTGGTCCAGGTGGTGGAGCATTGACCCATGAACCAAGAAGTCACCGGTTCGACCAAGAAGTCACCGGTTTGATTCCGGGGCAGAGCACATGCCCGGGATGCAGGCTCGATCCCCAGTAGGGGGCCTTAGGAGGCAGCCAGTTGATGGTTCTCTTTCATCAATGTTTCTGTCTCTCCCTCTCCCTTCTTCTCTCTCTAAAATCAATAAAAACCTTAAAAAAAAAAGAAAGCTAAAAACGGTAGTAGTAGAAGTCAATATATAATATATATTGTTACTATCACACACACACATCAAATGGCTGACTTGCTAAATAGCAGAGAAAAAGATGTGTGTGGGGGTAGGGGCGGCCGGGGAGAGGTCAGTGTGGGAAAAAGGAGATTTATGTAATACTTTAAATAATATATAATTTAAAGAAAAGAAAAGGTGTGGGGGCTTCCTCTGAGGCCTGCTGCTCCCCACTGGGACACTCCCAAGTCTGGTATGGGCCCCCCATGTGGGCTTGTCTGACCAGCACCCCCACTCCGGCCCTGTCCCCCCACAGAAGATTCTCCCCTGGCTCCTGGCAACAAGCTGGTCTTCTCGTCCTACCCCGGCACCATCTTTTCCTGTGATGACTTCTATGTCCTGAGCAGCGGGCTGGTGAGTCTCCCTCCCTGACCCTGTTCTTCCCGGGGTGCTCCTCACACAGCAGCGACGGGCGGGCAGGTACTTGGACTGCTGGTCGGGGCTTTTAAAGAGTGTTCAGTTGCAGTTGATACGCAATATCATGTTAGTTTCAGGTGTGCAGCATATGATGAGACATCTGTGTAGTTTACCAAGTGACCACCTGATGAAGCTAGGACCTGTCCACAGGAGGGTAGTGGGGATTTCTTTTTCTTAATATATTTTTTAAAAATTGATTTTTAGAAAGGCAGGGGGAGGGAGAGAGATAGAAACATCAGTGATTCGAGAACCATTGATCGGCTGCCTCCTGCACGCCCCACACTGGGGATCAAGCCCACAGCCCAGGCATGTGCCCTACCTGGAATCGAACGGTGACCTCTGGGTCATGGGTCGGCACTCAGCCACTGAGCCACACTGGCCGGACAGAGTGAGGCTTCTTACATGCAGATCCTGCCGCCAGCCTGGGCCTCTGCACTGTAACAGCTCCTCAGAAACCGGTCTCGGGCCCCCGGGAACGGCCTTGACCTCAGCGAGGAGAGCCGTCCCTCGCCCGCGCGACCTTGCTGAAACGCCGCCTTCTCTCTCGCTTTCCACAAAACCCCTCTGACCCGGCCAGGTTTTCTGAATCAGTGTTGTTTATGAGGTGTTGTTCTTGCCGGCTTTTCCTGGATGGGGTTCAAACACATTTAGAAATCTGTGCCTGGCACCCTCCCCGGGGCAGCGAGCCCTCCGATTAGCCAGGGCCACACGCAGAGGAGAAAAACATGGCTTTAAAGATGCCAATTCGCGGGGGGCGGGGCTCTAGTCTGTTAGCCTTTGAGGGGAGTGTGGGATTTAGGCCCTTAAGTTGAAACCGGTGTGAGAGGCCCACGCCGCGGGTGAGGGCACCCCTCGCTCAGCCCCAGGTGGGGAGTGTGGAGATGGTTGAGTCAGTTACCAGGTGGAAATCCACCTCCCATCCGGGTCCTCCGCTAGTTCTGGGCGGACCCCTGGGCTGTCTGGGAGCTGTGGGCCCCACCCCAAAGCAACGTTTTCAAGTGTGTAAACGACAGCATGCGGGGTGAGAAAAGACACCCGTCCTATGGGAGTGTGTTTATCGGGATGTTATCTACGCCCGAAGTGTTTGACGCTGCCTGAGTCCCCTAGGAGTAAGGCGGGTCGGAAACGAGATTGCCACCTGGCGGGGCAGCGACCCTCATGCCTCTGAGGTGTGTCTTGTCGCCTGTGTTGGCGATGGAGGAGCTGTGATTCAGTTTGACGTTAGTGGAAATACAATGTACCGGTTTCTCCATCCAAGTCTGCAGGCGCCCTGAGAACTGCCCCAGGTTCAGAGCCCCCTGCTGGAGAGTGAGGAAAATGACTCCCACTGCCCCTCGCCCGCCCGGGGGTGTGGCTTTGGGGACCTAGCTGGTCTCAGCCCTGGCGAGGCTTTGGCTGCTGAGAGCAAGAGGGTGGAGGGAGGGAAGAAGCCGGCCCTGCCTGGGCATTGCAACTCAGGCCTGCTGTGCAGATTCCTCTTTTATTCTTTTTTTAAAAAAATATGTTTTTATTAATTTTTAAAGAGAGAGGAAGGGAGGAGGATAGGGAGAAACAGCCATGAGAGAGAAACATGAGTTGTCTGCCTCCTGCACGCCCCCTACTGGGGATCGAGCCCACAACCCAGGCATGTGCCTTGACTGGGAATTGAACCAATGACCTCTTAGTTAGTTCATTGGTCAATGCTCAACCACTGAGCCACACTGGCCGGGCAGAGTCCTCTTTTATGGTCACATTTACAGCTGCTGCTATTGGAGCTGCTTCTCGGTTTTATATGAAAAGGGGAGAAGCACACAAGTGTCCTGCTGTGGGGAACAAGCACCGATTGAGGAGCTGGATGTCAGGGGGTCGCATCTTGGACCATCCACTCACCAGCATGACCCTGGGCAAGTCTCCAGCCTCCTTGGCCTCAGTTTACCTTGCAACCCGAAGGGCCAGCAGCAGCCGTGCTCTCCTTTTCCCGGGAGGCCTGTGAGTTTGGAGACGAAGGCCATGTGGGGGCTAGCAGCTCAAGCCCCCCAGTTCCCTGAGAAACTGCAGGGAACGGCTGCTACCCTCTGGGGAAGAGTTGACCGCCTGGGGGGTCCCTAGACATGGCCCCTTGGGCTCTTCAGGGGCTCATCCCAGGCAAAGTGGATGCATGGTCATGAGTCCCCTCTGTCCATCCGGTCCCAGGGAGGAACGTGCATCTAAACCAGAACCGGAGGTTCTGAAACTTGGTTGCCTTGAGCGCTGACGATGCCGCCTGCACCAGCTGTAGCCAGGTGGCTCTTCACGCAGCCCCCCGGCTCTCCCCCCAGGTGACTTTGGAGACCACCATCGGCAACAGGAACCCGTCCCTGTGGAAGTACGTGCAGCCCGGGGACTGCGTGATGGAGTGGGTGCGCAACATCGTGGCCAACCGCTTGGCTGTGGACGGGGACACGTGGGCCGAGACCTTCAAGAGGTTCAACAGCGGCACGTGAGTGGCTTCTGGCTGTGGCCTCCCCCCAAGAGAGGGGCCAACCTCCCCCCAATACTCACACCCTCTGCGTGCCCCTCACCTTCGGCAGAGCCCTTTCACGAGGCCTCACAAGGGTCCCCTCCCTGGTCTTGCCTTGCTTTTCAATCCTCACCCAGGAAACCTTTCCGTGGCTTTCTAGAGAGACTGGAAGGCAGGGAGGGAGAGAGAACCTCTACGTGAGAGAGACGCATCGATCGATTGCCTTTCACACGCGCCCCGACCAGGGCCGGGGGTCGAACCTGCAACCTGAGCACGTGCCCTTAACTAGGAATTGAACCCGAGACCCTTCAGGTGGAGAACTGCCGCTCTAGCCACTGAGCCACACCAGGCCGGGCACCCTCCCTTGTTTTATACACAGGTTCACCCGGGGAAAGGCCCCCGAGGGAAGGACAGGAAGAGAATTTGGAACCTGAGAGCTTGGGGACAGTGGGGAGGGCCACGAGGCGGTGGGCGAGGGCTTGACTCTCGGGGCAGCGGCCCCAGGCTTCGTTCAGTCCTCCCCCCTCGCGCCCGGCAGGTACAACAACCAGTGGATGATCGTGGACTACAAGGCGTTCGTGCCGGGCGGGCCCAGCCCGGGGAGCAGGGTGCTCACAATCCTGGAGCAGATCCCGTGAGTGCCCTGGGGAGGCTCAGCGTGTGGGAGAGGAAATCTGAGGAGGGCCAGGTTGGCGAAGGCAGCCCTGATGGGGCTCAAGATTCAGGGCGTCACCTGCCTCCGGGCCCAGAAGCCGCCAGGCCCTGGAGCAGGCAGAGCCCACGGGAGCCCATCCTCACCGCCCCGCCCTCTCTCGCCCAGGGGGATGGTGGTGGTGGCCGACAAGACCGCGGAGCTCTATGAGAAGACCTACTGGGCCAGCTACAACATACCGTAGGTGTCCCCTCCTCGCCCTCCTGTGTCTGCCCCGTCCCCTTGCTCAGCTCTCCCCACTGTCAGGGGCCCTGCAGAGCCAAGAATCCCACCCCACCCCTTCTCTGGCCCGGAGCCCTGGCAGTGCGGGGCACTGCGTGGTGCTTAAGTCAGCATCCGTATGACTTCCCCGTCCGCAGGGTGATGGGGGTGAGGCGACTCAGGCGCTGACCCTGCCGTGGCTCCTGGGCTGGGTCCCCTTGAACCGGGCTGCTCCTCCATCTCCTCGGGACTTCACTGGGCTTCTCCTGGTGATGTCATTTGGTCCTCACACTGTGCTAGCCACAGCTCCTGTTCCCATTTCACAGAGGGCAAAACTGAGGTCCTGAGAGAGTGCCTCACTTTCCCAAGGCTCCCTAGCTGGGTGGTGATGAAGCCAGGGTTGGGAGCAGGTCTCTTGGGCCCCTGGAGCCTGAGCTTGGCCACCCCGCCAGGCCACCCCCCAGCACAAACAGGTCGTTATTGTTGCTGTTCTGACCGCCTCTCCGCCTCCTGGCCACGGCCAGGCGAACTCGGTGGGAGCCATGAGTGACCGCTATCATCCCTGCAGGTCCTTTGAGTCCGTGTTCAATGCCAGTGGGCTGCCGGGCCTGGTGGCACAGTACGGGGACTGGTTCTCCTATGACAGGAACCCCCGGGCCCAGATCTTCCAGCGGAACCAGTCGCTGGTGCACGACATGGACTCCATGATCCAGCTGATGAGGTACGTGGGGGACAGCGAGCCTGGAGTCACGTGGCACGCACTGTGCTGTTCGCTGTCACTCAGTTACACATCAGCACACCCTGGCGGGCGGGGGTGTGGCCCCCCTCAGCATGACCCCCGCTGCCAGCCTCCCCTATAGGAGGGACACTGACCTGCCGCTTCGCGAGTGCCCTGTGCTGGGTGCTGGGCTTGGTCCTGGAGACACAGGCACAGACCAGGTCCCCCGCTGTCCTGGGGCCACCCTGTCCGTGGTGTGGAAATCCACCGAGCACACTGATGCCGATGTGTAACTGGGACCGAGTCCCCAGAGATGCTATCGTGGGATAAGAGGGGGTTGTTCCTCGGAGGACGGAGGACGGGGCGATGAGGCGGAGGGGGAGGAACCCTGCAGCGGGAGGGGCTGTGTTCTGGGGCTGCTGCCAGGAGGAGTTTGGTCCTCTCCTTATCCCCAGCCCCTTCCCGGAACGACGGGTCCCTCCCTTCCCACATTCAGGTACAACGACTTCCTGCACGACCCCCTGTCGCTGTGCAAGGCCTGCAGGCCGCAGCCCAACGGGGAGAATGCCATCTCGGCGCGCTCCGACCTCAACCCGGCCAACGGCTCCTACCCGTTCCAGGCGCTGCGGCAGCGCTCCCACGGGGGCATTGATGCCAAGGTCTGCCAGGGCCGGGGCTGTGGGTGGTCTCGGTCACCGTGATGGCTGGGGAGGCCCAGGCTGGGGTGGGTGCTAGGGCCCCTGGGTGGGGTTGGCTTGGATCCCGGCCTGGGCTGACACTCAGCCGTGTGCTCTGCCCCGGCCCCAGGTGACCAGCATGGCCCTGGCCAAGGCCTTGCGCCTGGTGGCGGTCAGTGGCCCCACGTGGGACCAGGTGCCCCCTTTCCAGTGGAGCGCCTCGCCCTTCAGCGGCCTGCTGCACATGGGCCAGCCCGACCTCTGGAAGTTCTCGCCGGTCAAGGTCTCGTGGGACTGAGGCCGCCTCTGCCGCTGCCGTGACCTCCTGCTCATCCCATTTGTGGCCTTTGCCCCGTGTTGTGCCCAGAGCTGGGACCCAGGTCTGCCAGGTTCATGCCCATTTGGGCACCTCCTCCTGGGTGGGGCACGGGACTGACTCCCTCTCAGGAGAGGGTGAGTCCCATTCTGTCTCCTCTGCCTCTCTGCCTCTGTCTCCTCCTTTTCCCTGTTCCTCTCTCTGCTTCTCTCCCCGCCGCCCCCCGCTTCCCCTCGTGCTGCCCCTGTGGAGGGACCAGGTCTTGGGGGCCCCTAGGATTTCAGCCCCAAGACCTGGGTGTTCCCTGTGGCTGGCGCTGATCCCCGGCCCCAGCTCATCCATCCCCAGCCGTGACCCCGCTGGACAGTGTCCTCCAGGACAAACACAAACCAAAGTTCCTGGCGACTGTGGCTGAGGCCTGAGGGTCCTCTTTCCAGGACCAGGCGGGAGTGCTCCAGCCTCAGGCCCTGCCCCAACGTGGGCGTGCCCCTGGCCTTAGGCAGTGCCCACGGCTCCCCTGCTGCAGGCACCAACCTCGCAGGCTGTGATGATTAAACGAGAGAGGCCGGGCCCTGTGCTGTGCTTTTGGGGCAGTGGGAAGGCTGGGTCCGGCCTTTTCTCAAGACTGGGATCTGTACTGTCCTCCATGCGACTTCCTGTCCATCCTTTTGTCTGTCCATCTATCCATTTATATGAAGGTGACCAGACGTCCCGCTTTTGGCGGGACAGTCCCGATTTTTAACAGTTTGTCCCGCGTCCCGCGGCGTTTTAAAAAAGTCCCGATTACTCTTTGTAATATTTTAAGTAATAATAAAAAAAAGAAAGAAAGAAAAAGAACCTCCCCCCAATGGTGTACCGCTTTAAATCTGGTCACCTTAATTTATATGCCAACCGACCCACCCATTGTCCATCTACATATTTATCCACCCATCTATCCACCCACACCCATCCATCCACCCACATATCACCCATCCACTCATCTCTCTATCCATCTATTTTCCAGTCATTCATTCATCCATCCACCTATATACCCTTTCATCCATCCATCCATCCATCATCCATATACCCATCCATCCATCCATCCATCCACCCACTCATATACCCTTTCATCCATCCATCCATCCATCCATCCATCCATCCATCCATCCATCCATCATCCATATATCCATCCATCCATCTACCCACTCATATACCCTTTCATTCATCCATCCACCCACCACCTACCCATATCCATCTGATGTTTATTGAGCACCTACTTTGTTCTGGGGCCTTTTCTGGGACCTGTTAACCACAAGACCTTCCCAGGTCCTACTGTGGGTGCAGAGCAACACAAAACAGAGCCCCAACCTGTCTGTTCACACCCACAAACCCGCACTGGAGATGAGACTCACCCAGTGCTGTGTGCTTGGGGAGAGGAAAGCACCCGGCCTGGAGTCAGAGACCTGAGTTCAAATCCTGTCTCCATCTCCTACCAGCAGTGGGGCCTGACCTCTCTGAGCCTTGGCTACCTCCTCTGTAAATGGGGGAGGGTGTGAGCAGCACTTCGAGGGGTGGTGTGTAAAGATTCGCTGCAGTGGTGGCTGTGACCCACTCAGCATGCCCGGGCCTGTGTGTGACCCTGTGGCTCCCGCGCCTGGAGAGGGTTACGTTGGTGAGGGCGTCAAACAGTAAATAACCCGGGTCTGCAAGACGCTGAGACAGGGTCTGGAGGAAGTCCAGGCTGGGAGGCTCGGTGCCGTGGGGTCCTCCAGGCTTCTCCCCAGCGTGATTCTGGCCCCTCCGAGTTCTGGAGGCGGGACAGCCATGTGGCTGGGGTGATTCTGAACAGAGGTTGGGGCGTCATGCGTGGTGGCCCACTGGGGCTTCCGCTGACCCGGCACCTGTTCCCAGGAGTTTCCCACAATCCTCCGCTCCACAATGGCAGCTGCTGTTCCTCGGTGGCCTCTGCCCTTCCCTGATAGACAGGTGTCTGGCAGCTGGTTGGCCCCAGCCCCCTGCACCTCGGATCCTCTAGCGGGCAGAGGGGGCTGCCTTGCCTCGTGGGGGTTCCGCGCCCCTCCAGGCGGGACCATGAGAGCTGGAAGCTGTCCCACCCGGAGCAGGTTTTCTGGGCTGGGCCCATGTTAGTTCCACTCTCTCCCCAGGAGCTATTCTGGGGCCTCGGGGATGAGGGGTTTAAAATACGCGTGGAGATCAGAGGCCTGAGGTGGGGGCTGAGGGTGGGTTTTCCACTTCTCCCCAAATCTCAGTCTCTGCTCATTGTTGGGGTGGGTTGGGGACCCTGCCAGCCTGGGCTCATTGCCTGGTGTCCAGAGAGATTAGAGTGGTCTCAAACTTCGCTTTGAACTTGGAGATCCAATAAGGTGGGCAGTGGCTGCTATTGGGGGTTCGGGGACATTCCTGAGGGATAATGGGGCCCCTCCCAGCCCTCGAGGCGCCCACCGGCCTTGAGAGAGGGCTTCATGCTTTAGAGGGTTTGCCTGACACTGACTTCGCATCCACTCCTTCCCAGTCCCTGCGATGATTATCCAGTATCGGTGCACGCACCCTCAAGGATGGGGGCTCACTACCTGCTTCCCTGGTTCTGGGATTCCCTGGTTCTGCCCCACCCCAAGCCCCTCTTGTTCAGCGCCACCTCCCTCACCGGCTTCCCACCCTCTGGCATGCAAGCCCAGCTGTGGGTGGGGGGTCTTGAGTTTCACGTGAGGCCCCAGGGGTGGCGGTTGGCGGTGCTCATTGCTGATAGCAGGGCTGGGAGCAGGTGTGGTGGGGTGGGAGGAGGGAAGGGAGGAAGACAGTGACGATGGAGAAACTCAAAGGCTCTTTGCTTCATAAATATCTATTTTTCAGTGAAAACGTGTGCACGTTAGAAAAATGGGTAAGGGTGGGGGTGAGCTTCCTGCGCGTAAAGACGGGTCCTCAGCCAGGGCTGCGGGCCTGCCCACCTCCCCAGTGCAGAGCCTGGGCGGGCACATGGATCTCCCAGGGGGAGCCTCCCATGTGACCTCGGTCCCTCACGCCTACCCCGCTCTGGGGACCGGATGTGTCACGTGGGCAGTGTCCCCCCGGCAGGGGTGGCTAGGGATGATCGCAGAGCAGTCGCGCCGGCCGCAGGGGATCAGGCACGGCCTCACTGGCCACTGACACCCTCCCCGTGCCTTGACTGCGACGCATGTGCCCCTCTGGCCAGTGGGCTCGTGGGCACAAGCAAGCACCTACTGGCCTGGCCGCAGGCTCGCAGCCAGACGCGAGAGTGATATGTACAAGGAGGTGCTGGTGAAACGCCAACCCTGGCGGGGCCTCCCGGGCCGGGGAGACCTTCACTCGGGCAGCTCATTCTTCATGCCCAGCTGTTGCTTGAGGTCTCGCAGCTGGGCCAGACTGATGTTGCTGCCCCCACAGACGATGACCACGAGTGAGGACAGCGGGGTGCGGAGCTTCCCTTCTCCTTGCAGCTTCTGCACCACGCGGCTGTAGACAGCGGCCAGGGCCGCCCCGCAGGCCGGCTCCACCAGGATCTTCTCGTCATCTGCCAGGGCACAGGGCGGGAGGGCAGTTGGTAACGTTCGGGGGTAAGAGCCAGTCCGCTCAGCCCTGGCCTCACTCAGGTCCCTCCATCACTTTCCTGGGCTGACCGCCCAGGCCCTGAGCTTGGTCTCATCATTAGCGCTGACATGGATGGGATGGCTGTCATCGCCTGCACAGTGCGGTGAGAAGGGTTCTGAGGCGTCATCTGAGCAAGAGTGCCATGGTTGATTAGCCAGGCTGACTGCTGGACAGGAGATTAAGTGGCAGCCTAAGTGCTAACGTGTGTGTGTGTGTGTGTGTGTGTGTGTGCACGCACCCCCCTTATCTTAGGCTGAACCCAGAAAGTATCCAACCTAGTTACAGACCCAGTTCTGAATCCAACACTGAGGCCTGTACTTTCCCTTTTCACCCTGGCTGCCAGGAAGCTCAGAACCAACATTTAAAAATAGTTATGATTCCCTGCTGTCACGGTTATTGGGCTTCTTCATTCTTCTTCTTTTGTGCCTTTGGCCTTTCTACTTTTACTTCTGCATTGTATTCAATGGGGAGTCAGTCCTAGGAAGGGATGGGAGAACTGTGGATAAACCTGCAGTGATGGAATCCCCTGGCATACCAAGTAGCCAGGACAACCACTTGGTTCCTGAACCAGCAGGCTGTGTCTCGGAAGGACTTGGCACATACCCACAAACTTCTCAATGGCGGTCACTGCCTCCTGGTCCGAGATAACTTCTGAGAAAATGGGGTGTTCCTGAAACAGCTTCAGGGCTTGAGCCGCCACGGTCCTCACACACAGAGCCTTGGCCATACTGGGGGGACGGGGCATGGAGAATGGGAATGGGGGAAACAGGTAGGAGGAGGGAAGTAGAGATCAGAATAGAGAGGGAGAGAAAGACAAAATTGGATGTGAGAGGGAGAAGGAACTGGGGTCCATGGGCATGGGGTGGGGGTGCTCTCTATGGCTGTAAAGCCCCAGGGGCTTCCCAAACAGCGGGGTCTTCTAGTAAGACTGTTGGAACGGGGTAAATAGCATCGTTTCTGTTCAGCTTGACTCATTAACAAATACCTGCAAGGCCCCCTTGTGCTTCCCTGATAGGACTCCCAGCCTCAGCTCCAGGTTGTCACCTTCACCTGCCCAAGTCCCATCCTGTCCTTCAAGGCTCAGGATTAAGGCTGCCTCCTCCAAGAAGTCCTCCAGGGGGAGCACTCGGTCCCGTGGCCCCAGATGGAATTCTCGAATGATCTTCCCCATCACACACACACACATACACCCCACTTCCCGAGAAAGCGTTCGGTGCCATTCATTCTCACAACAATTTTGTAGTTCGTTGGTTCAGTTTTACAGCAGGGAAGACTGAGGCAGCGCATGTGCCATCACTTTGCCAGGGAGCCCTGGTGCTGGGTCTATAAACAGGACCCGTGTACCTCCAGGACCCGCGTACCTCCAGGACCCGCCCTGTAACCCTGGTTCCGCTCCCAGCTCATTCCCCATTCACCCATGAGCACCTCCTGGCCTGGACCAGCTCAGCCCTCAGGCCAGCAGATGGCCCATAGCAGGTCCTCAGGAATTACTCCTTCTCTCTCAGCACTAGGAGCAGAGGCCCACATGACAGCTCCGGGCGCTGGGCTCAGGAACCCACAAGTCCTTACCTAGGCCCAGTCTGCCCCATCTGTGGCAGGACCTGCCTACCCCAACTATTCTAGCTGCACACAGGGACACCTGGCAGGAAGACATTTCCCAGCCTCCTTTGCAGCAGGTGTGGCCATGTGACTAAGTTCTGGCCGATGCAAGGAAAGTGTCTTTAAAGCAGTGGTTCTCAACCTTCCTCATGCCGCGGCCCTTTAATACAGTTCCTCATGTTGTGCTGACTCCCAGCCATAAAATTATTCTCGTGGCTACTTCATCACTGTAATGTTGCTACTGTTATGAATCATATGGTCTTAGGCGACCCCTGTGAAAAGGGTCGCGACCCACAGGTTGAGAACCGCTGCTTTAAAGGGAGGGGCATAGCTTCTGCCCTGCCTCCTCCTTCCTGCCAGATGGAGTGTGGGTGTGAGAGTTGGCACTTAGGCAGCTATGTTGGCCCATGAGGCGACATAATAAGGACGATGGAGATCAAACAAGGGGCCTGGGCACCTGGCTTCATAGAGCTGCCCCTGGATTGCCTCCCTCTAGACTTTTTCTTCTTTTTTTAATAAGAGAGGAAATAAAATTCAATCTTGTTTAAATCATTGTTTGGATTCCTATATAAAGCGGCCAAGCCTAATCCCAATGAAACACCAGTGCCAAAGGCTCGGGCTGGGATCTGCGCTCCTTGGGAGCAGGAGGGTGCTGATCCGCCTCTCTCCCCAGGACCAGCCGGCGTCTTGCACATGTTAGGGGCTCAGGAAATGTTGGCAAGTGAATGACCAGAGCAGCCCGGCTGGCGAGGCTCAGTGGTTGTTCATCCACCTGTGAACCAGGAGGTCATGGTTTGATTCCCAGTCAGGGCACATGCCCAGATTGTGGGCTCCGTTATGGGGGGTGTGCAGGAGGCAACCGATCGATGATCCTCTCTCATCATTGATGTTTCCATCTCTCTGCCCTCCTCTCTGAAATCAATAAAATATATCTTAAAAAATTCAGTGAAGAGTGCAAAGCCCTGCCACAGACAGCTCGGTACATGGTGACTATTAGACTGTTTTGCATGAGGAAGTGTGACGTCCGTGGCGCAGGGCCATGCAGAGATGGGCTCAGTCCCAGCAGAACCGCTTGCTGGCTGTGTGACTCTGGGCAGGTGGACAGAGCCCCAGTTTCCTTACCTATAAAGGGGGGCAGCAGGATCTACCTGCTGCCAGCACCGAGGGGGTGCTGAACCCCTGAGGAAGGCAGCCCGGCTGCTCACCTGGTAATCTGGTCCAGAGGGACGAGCTTGCCCGCGGAGGTGGCAGCGTGGTAGCTGTGTGCTCCCTTGGTCTCCATGGCGATGATGGGCACGTCCCCCCAGCCCACCTCCTGCAGCCCCTGGGCCACTCCGCACAAGAGGCCGCCGCCCCCCACAGACAGCACAATGGCCCCCGGCTTTGCGCTCAACATCTCCTTCAGCTCCTTCACGATGGAAGTGTGGCCTTCCCTGGAGGGTGGGGGAGGGACCGGGTCAGGGCAGGGTCCCTGGGGACACTAGGCAGGGGTCCTCTGCCACTTGTCCTCGGGGCTGGTCTCCTCCCTCACTCCGCCCTGATTTCCAGCTGCCAGCTTCTGCATCTCTCCCTGGAGGCTCCCATTGGCCCCTGGAGCTGCCTCTGTGTGTGACAGCCCTGAGCACACCCTCACGCAGGGCCCGTGTGAGTGAAGACTCGTGTGTGCTGGTGAGTAAGCACCCAGCATCCTCTCCTGCCGCTGGGTAACTGGTTCATGTTCCATCGGCTCCCAGGGGCCCCCAGGAAATCCAGCTCCAGCTGCCACAGCAGTGCCCTGCCCAGGAGAGCCCGTTAGAGGCTTCTTTCCTGCTGCCGCTCGGGAATGACCTCCCAAGTCAACGCCTTTCCCTGAAATCCTGGTCTCGGGACCTGCTCCCGGGCGCCCAGCCGCAGGCACTGGGCATTTGAGCTGGATCACTCACGGCCCTGGAGGATGGGTATTGGAGCACACACGTGTGTGTTTCTAGGTGATGGTGTGTGCGCACACATGTGCAATGGCTGTGCATGAGAATGTGCCCACATGCCTCGTGGCAGGCGCCCACCCAGTGGTCAGGGGGTGGATGTCACCCTGGGCTCCATGTACCAGATGAGGGGGTCGTCAAAGGGCGAGATGAAGACCCAGCCGGGGTTGTTCTTCGCCAGGGCCGTGGCCAGCTTGTGGGCCTCCTCCAATACCTGCAAGACCACAGGGGCCGCGGAGGCGGTGAGCGGCCAGGGCACCCTCCTCTGCCACCAGCTGCCCTCCGCGGCCCCTGCTCTAGGTTGGCACTCACCTCACCCACCACCGTGACCGTGGCGCCCTCATTTCTGAGCTTCTCGATGGTGAGGGCAGGTGTAGTCTTGGGCACGACGATGGTGGCGGGGATGCCCAGCCTCCTGGCGGCATAGGCAGCCGCCATGCCTGCGTTGCCCGCTGCCAGGGGTAGTGGGTAGAGAGTGTGTCAGTTCAGGACAACCTGGGGGCCCAACCCCTGGCCTCTGGACCCCCCTGGGTGGCCTCAGGCCTCCCTCCGCCCCGAAATTCCAAATTGGATTGGCTGCAAACATTTGCAACGGCTCCCGGCTGGGAAAACCATGGCCCAGAGAGGTGGAGCTCCTGGCCCCGGGACACACAGCAGAGCACAGGAGGAGGAGGTGTGCAGACCCCTTACCTGAGCAGCAGACGAAGTGTTTGCAGCCTCGCTCGGCCCACTGTGGAGACGAGGGGAGGGGGTTAGGTTGCCTCTGGGTTCTCCCCTCTCAATCCTACCCATCCCAGCCCCTGGGGTTCTTCCTGAGTGGGTTTCGGAACTTTACTGCCCCAGCCTCTCAAGTGACATCTCCCCTCCCCAAGGAACCTGGCTCAGAGAGGGGAGGCAGAGGCGGGCAGCTGAGAGCTCTGGGATCAGCCCTAGGGGACCCTGTGACGGGCACCCCTTCCCCAGAGGAAGCGCTGGCGGTGGGCAGTCGGAGGGCCTCGCCTAGAGCTCCTAGGGTCTCACATGGCATGGCCCTGCCCATCGAGGAAAGGACCTGCCACCCTGCCTGGAGCCATCCTGTACCGTCTGGCAGAGGTGGCCGATACCCCGGATCTTGAAGGATCCCGAGGGCTGGGCACTGTCCATCTTGATGTAGACGGTGGTGCCGGCCACCTTGGACATGGCCATGCTGTCTCGGATGGGGGTCCTCATGTGCAGGGGCTCCCGGGAAGCCATCGCGGAGAAGGAAGAGGAGGCGGCGGAGCTGGTGGCTGGACCAGGAGAGCAGGGGAGAGACCGGAGGTGGTCTAGGTGGACAGGCCGGGTGGACAGTCCACACACGGGTGGAGGGAGGGTCGATGGACAGGTAGACTGTCTTCTGAATTGTCCCAGGGCTGCCAGGTGCTGGTTTTATCCTGTGGGCAGGGCTGGCCACAGCCCCAGGCCACGCCCCCTGGCCCGTGGCCTGGGGCTGCCCAGAGGGGAAAGGGAAGCGAGCTGTTCCTCCCTCTGGCTGCTTCCTGGCCTCTCCCTCAACCTCTCTTATCACTGCCCTTCCATAGCCTCAGCTTCTTTCTTTGCAAACAATTCTTCCGCCCAAGGACTGTGAGGCAGCTAGCCAGAAGGCCCCAAGAGACCCTGCACTTAAGGTCGCCAGCATGAGCTGGCGCATCATGGGACCCGAGAGACAAACCACGGAGGAAACGGTGGCCTCCGTGCACCCATCTCACAGAAAGGGAAGCTGAGGCACAGACGGGAAGAGGGGTGCTCTGCTACGGGAACCAGCAGTCTGACTCCCAAATGTGCAAGCGGGACACAGCTCTTTTTTTTTAATTTTTAATATGTTTTTATTGATTTTAGAGAGAGGGTCAGGGAGAAGGATAGAGAGATAGAAAGAACGATGAGAGAGAAACATCGGTTGGCTGCCTCCTGAGCGCCCCACGCTGGAGATCAAGCCCAAAATCCGGGCAGGTGCCCTGACCGGGATCCAACAGGTGACCTCTTGGTTCACGGGTGGATGGTCAACCACTGAACCACAGCGGCCGGGATGGACAGAGTTCATGATCGCCTCCCACTGTCAGCCTTTTCAGGACTCCTGGGTTATACAGGGGCTGATGGCATCATGGGTAACACCCAGGCCGACCAGGGTTCAAATGCTGACTGCCGTTCCCTGGCTGCATGGCCCAGCCGTCACCGTGCCTCCAGGAGCCTCCCTCTGCTCCTCCTCTCGCCCGCAACTAGATGACATGACAGCGCACGCATGGAAGGAGCCCAGAGCCCGGCCTTCGGCCAGTGTCAGCCTTTGTCACCATCATCACCGTCCTCATCGTCCCAGAACTGCAGGGTCTTCCCCCGGAACTCACTCCCTCGCAGGCCTAGCCTCCTGTCTGGCTGTGAGCAGGTAAGCACAGGGTGGTGCACGCACGCGCATCTCCCCTTCCCCCCCCCCCCCCCCCCCCCCCCCCCCCCCCCCCCCCCCCCCCCCCCGACACACAGCCCTGGCTGGCTCTCTCTCTGCTCTCTTGTCCGCTCGGCCTGGACAGGAATATTGATGAGACCGAGGGCAGGAGGGCTCAAGCAGCCCGCAGAGCCGCCCCTCTCGGAGGGACAAGCTTTCCCCTCCTGCTGCCCCCGGACCTTCCACAGGCACACCCCAGCCCCTCCTCAGTGGGACGCCCCCAGGCGTGTGCTGGGCACACAGGGTGCAGAGCCGCAGTGACGTGGGCATCCTGAAGCTCACCTGCACACCTGTGTGCACCCGAGTGTATACAGCTGGCGCTCACGATGCCCCACATCTGACCTCACGTGCAGGGGTTCCCACGTGGGGTGTCACTCAATCCTCAAGCAGGAGGGGTGTGGCATTTTGAACCCCACGTCCCAGGTAAGGAATCCGGCTCAGAGGGGGAGTAACAGTGTCCCCTGGGGGCAGGGCTGAGGTGGGTCGGGGAGGGGCATCAGGGGTCACGTTGGGGGTGTCAGAGGGAGGCGTGTGACATGCGGGACCCATACCATCAGGGAGAGGAAGAGAGAGAAACATCGGTGATGAGAGAGAATCACTGACTGGCTGCCTCCTGCATGCCCCGCACGGGGGATCAACCGGGACACCTGGGCATGCGACCTGGCTGGGAATCGCACCTCTCAATTGATGCTTAACCAACTGAGCCACAGGGGCCAGCTTAGACCACATTTCATTTATTTATTCATCCATTGATGAGTACTTGCTGTCAGGGCAGATCTTCATTTTTAAATATATAAAACGTATGTACGTGTGTGCACACCTGTGTGGTTCCGTCCCACCACATGGATAAGACCCTGAGACCCTAACAGGACGTGGCTCTCACCCAAGGTCACCTTGGGTGAGGAGATGGGGCAGAACCAGGCAGAGTCTCCATGTGGCGGAGACACTGACTAGTCAACTGCTAGAGGGTCTAGGGAAGGTGGCCGCTGTCACTGGACGTCAGGGAGGTCAGCTCGTGCCTGTGGCTCTGGCCCCGCCGAGGCATGTCTGACCCCGATAGAGAGCTGTTACATCACACCTCCCACCTCCCGGCAAGTGGCCCTGCGGTGGCCAGATCACAGTGTCCTTGGCTGCAGGAGGTGGGGATTCTGACGGTTGTTTTCACACTTGGGAGGAACGGACAACTCTCACCTCATTTTGCCCTGCCAGCAGGTGAAGCCAGCCCTGAACTCCTGGTTAGTTAAGTCACCAGCTCCTGAGTCCCTCACAGCTCGGAACTGAAACCCAGCCCTGTCACTTCCCTTAGCGAGGCATGGGGACGGGGTAGCTCCTGGGTGTTTCAAGACTTAGAGACAATGGCAGACCAGTGCCAGGCACGGAGTAGGGCTCAGAGAATAGTAGGTGCTATTATGATGATCTTTGTCTTATTATTATTACTAGAGGCCCGATGCACGAAATTCGTGCAAGAGTAGGCCTTCCTTCTCCCGGCTGCTGGCACCGGCTTCCCTCTCAGCCCCGTCCCATCTAATTAGCATATTATGCTTTTATTATTATAGACTAAGGGCCTGGTGCACAAAAATTTGTGCACTGGGGGGGAGGGAGTGCTGGTGAGTGCAGGCCTGGACATTTCCCACCAGAGGGCCCACGATTGCACACGCCTGGTGGGCCCCCACCACTGAGGGGACACACCTGGCGCAGAGCTGGGTGGTAAGCCAGGGGCGGACGCTGGTGCAGGATCCCTCGGTGGGGCCCTGCTGCTGAGCAAACACACCCAGGGTGGAGCCGGGCAGCGGACTGGCTTTGGATTCTCCGCACTGTGCAGCAGACGCTCCCACACACCCTGTGGAGGCCCCTGGGGGGTGGATGAAGGTAGCGGACCCTGGATGGGTGCTCCCACACGCCCCCGAGGAGGACCCCAGGGCAGAGACAGGCAGCAGACCCAGGATGGCTGCTCCTGCAAGCCCCGTGGAGGACCCGCTCTCCCGCACGCCTGGTGGAGGCCCCCGGGGGGCGGAGACAGGTAGTGGACCCAGGACAGCTGCTCCTGGACGCCCCGAGGAGGCCCCAGGCCGGACCCCCCCCTCCACTGAGCTGACACACCTGGCACAGCTATGCCGGCTGCGGAGGCTCCCAGTGCAGAGCCGCCCTGCCAGCCTCCATCTTGGCTGGGTTAATTTGCATACAGCCACTCTGATTGGCTGGTGGGCGTGGCCAAGAGCAGAGGCTCAGCCAGCCTAGGCAGGCAGTTGCAACAGAAGTTTCTGGTTTGCTCTAGTTCCATGGCTGCTGGCCTCCATCTTGGCTGGGCTAATTTGCATACAGCCGCTCTGGTTGGCCGGGAGGCGTGGCTTGGCTGGTGGGCATGGCTTAGGAGTCTCAGGTAACAGTCAATTTGCATATTACTCTTTTATTATATTAGATGATTATCCAGGACCTTTCCACTCTTTTTAAAAAAATATATATTTTATTGATTTTTTTTACAGAGAGGAAGGGAGAGGGATAGAGAGTTAGAAACATCAATGAGAGAGAAACATCGATCAGCTGCCTTCTGCACACCTCCCACTGGGGATGTGCCCGCAACCAAGGTACACGCCCTTGACCGGAATTGAACCTGGGACCCTTGAGTCCGCAGGCCGATGCTCTATCCACTGAGCCAAACCAGTCAGGGCCCTTTCTACTCTTTTGGTCTTTTTTTTCTGAGTCCTCCCTCCAGTCCCAGTTCCTCAATCATGTCTCCTTCTGGCAAGTCTGGTTCAAACCTCTGGACCCTGCGTCATGGCAGTCCCTGGAGTCCCTCCCCAGGGGGCCAGGAGCAGCCTGAGGGCAGGTCTGCACCGACCTGGTCCCCACTGGGTCCCCCACTCTCTCCTCCATCCACTCAACATCCCACCATGCACAGGACAGTCCCTAGCAACAAAGGATTATCTGCCCCCAAGTGTCAGTAGAGCCGAGGTTGGCCAGGACTTAATCCGATGTGGGTGGAAGGTATTCTGTGTTCATCTGCCACTCCACGTCCCACGGCCACTCGCCCCACCCTGGGAGAAGTGAAAGACTTTTTTCTTGGTAGAATTAATACAAGAAAATCAGGCCTCATTGTTATGGACTTACTGTTGTGGGCCTCACTCCTGAACTTGGCAGCGAGCCTTCATCACATATGGCACTGGCTGCAGCCCATCCCTGCATTTGGCAGAGACCTCGTGGGAGCCCCTTGGACCATTTGAGGGTGTTGTCTGTAGTGATGCCTCCCGGCTTTGTGTCTTCCCCAGATGTGACCAACAGCCTCTTGGTGGGCCTTCCGGGCGGGACTCCAGGCCACACGGGGCCTGTCCTGGGGGATTATCACCACCCACCAATCAACACGTGATGTGTGGGATTGGCGGGGTCCAAACAGCTTATCAAGGACTTAGTCCAGAGTTCATCGAGAAATCAAGACATTTGCAGCAGGATTAAATCTCAGACCACTGACTCCATGCACAACAGATGAAGACTTTGATATTTTTCTTTTAAATATATTTTATTGATTTCAGAGAATAAGGGAGAGGGAGAGAGAGAAACATCAATGATGAGAGAGAATCACTGATTGGCTGCCTCCTGCACGCCTCCCACTGGGGATCGAGCCCACAACCCAGGCATGTGCCCTTGGCCGGAATTGAACCTGGGATCCATCAGTCCACAGGCCAACGCTCTATCCATTGAGCCAAACCAGCTAGGGCAAGACTTCAGTATTTTTCTTTGGGATTTTTTATCAGGCCGATTTAAGGCAATGAGGGCTCTTCTCTTCTCTTCAAGGGGTGGCAGGGACATCCAGGGGCCAAGGCACCGCGGGCAGGGTGGGGTGCTGTCTGGTCCTCCGTTATTTGCCCGCCCTCCCCCGCTTCCCCCACCAGCTTGCCCAGGAGGCCTTCCTCATTCCCAGTCACACAGGCTCTTGTCCTGTAATCCGGTCGTGGTGGCCATTCCAGAGTCTGGGCCTTTGCCATAAATTCTTCTTATTCTGTTGTGTCCTCCACTCCCTGAGGCAGAGAACATTCCCTGCTGATAAGGGCCTCCCAGGTCCCCGGCAGCTGCAGTGGCTCCTCGGTACAGAATGCTCCATTCACAGGAAGCTGAGGAGCCAGCTCTTATGCCTTTGGGAGCTTGACGCTGCCCGCCAGGAGGTGCTGATGTCATGAACATCAGCAAATGCTAGGAATCAGGACCCTGGCCCTGGCCAGTATGGCGCAGTGGGTTGAGCATTGCCCTGTGCACCCAAACGTCGCCGGTTTGACTCCTGGTCAGGGCACATGCCCAGGTTTTGGGTTTGATTCCTGGTCAGGGTTCATACAGGAGGCAGCCGATGGATGTTTCTTTCTCTCTCTCACTTCCTCTCTCTAAAATCCACGCGAACAGGGTCCCGGGCCTCGAGGCAGCGGAAGAGTCCAGAGAATGCTGAGCCGTCTTCTGGAGGTCTTCACGGATGATGGCAGATGTGACGGTACCTCCTGCCACAATGTTCAGAAGATCACATTTCACATGCTTTTTGGAAACGCAACCTCAGAAGAGCAAGCAGGCACATGGTGAAAACCCCGCTTATTCCAGACGAAGGCAGTTCGGGTCCTGGGAGACGGTCCGCGTTATTGGGGCTGGGAGAGGGCGCCAAGGGCCTGAGTGACGTCAGCGGCCCCTCTTTTGGTGAATGTGGAGCCAAGTCTCAGCGTGACGGCCACACCCAGAAGCCTGCCCCCCAGCAGAGCATCCCCGTCGGCCGACAGGACCCAAACCGGGGGCGCGAGCGAGAGGCAGGGCAGGTGCCGGCCGCGGGCAGTTCTGCACGTGAGCTGGCCCTGGGCCTGCTCTTCCCTGTGGAGGCCGCTTCCACCAGACTCAGCGGGCGACGGCCTGCCGCACAGGAGCCCACACGGCCAGGCCTCCCTTCTTGGAAGTGAGTTTTTAAGCCCAAGCTCTGAGCACAGGGCCCCTCACAGCGACCCGACTTCGGGGCTGAGTCAGGGCTGAGCGACAGGGACCTGGCAGAGAACCCAGCAACCTCTCTCAGGATGTGTGCAGAGTTCAAGTTCCCACAGGGAGGTATTTTGGCCAAGATCACAGGCCCTTGGAGAAGGAAGTTTAACAATAGTTGGTGGAACAAAACAAGTTGACTTGGGGGTTGCTCAGCCCAAACGCAGACTCTTATCTTGAACCTCACAATAAAGAAAGGGAGGAAAGTCACTCAGAACCGAAACACCGGCTCAATGTGAAAGTGCAACGTCAAGTCAGGGGCCCTGAGGTCAACCTTCTGACACCACCAGCGGCCGAGCCTTCCGGGGAGCCCCGGGCACAGGCTCGCAAACACAGCAGGAGCACAAGCACGGGCTGAAGTCTCAGGTGATGGAAGAACTGGTTTTCAGCCCAGGAAACCGAAACACACTCCCAGGCGGCAGCAAGCGCAGAACAAGTCTGTTGCTGCTTCCACAGGCCCAACACGGCTGCGCTCACACGCGCCCCCAGCAGCAGCTCACACATCAGGGGCACCAGGGGCCGGGGTCCCCACCGAACCTCCAGCAGATCTGCTCCACCACAGCAGACTTTGGACAAGGCGTTAGTTTACAAAAAGCCTCCTGGATGGGTCACTCAGGAATGGGTTTTTGTTTTCGTTTGTTTGTTTTTTTAAATATATCTTTATTGATTTCAGAGTGAAAGGGACAGGGAGAGAGAGATGGAAACATCAATGATGAGAGAGAATCACTGATCATTGATCGGCTGCCTCCTGCACATCCCCTACTGGGGACTGAGCCCACAACTCGGGCATGTGCCCTGCCTGGGAATCGAACCTGGGACCCTTCAGTCCGCAGGCCGACGCTCTATCCACTGAGCCAAACCAGCCAGGGCAATCAGTGACGAGTTTTAATAAACAAAGAGCACGCAAAGGCCAAGAACAGGGCAGACTCTCATACCAGCAGCTACACATGAACACTCCTTCCCACACGGACTTGAAGAGACAAGCACCCCTGAGCTACAAAGGCCCCCCCGCCCCCGGCCTGTTTCTAACTTAAACGCCAACAGAGCAACTGGAAATGAGAAGCAACCCAATAAACGCACACTGAGACCGAATCTAAGAACTTTGGAATACTCTGGGACTTCCAGGCGCATGGAGCCGTGGGGCCGCGGCTGGGGCACATTCCCACCCGTCCGACCGAGAACAGAAAGTGAATCCTCACTGCATTCCGAGAAACGCCGAAGAAAGCAGCTGACATCAGCCGGATCAACCCCGAGAGGAAAACAGCACAGGAAACGCAGCAGCGAGAAGGAACACAGCCTTCGACCAAATACACTTTCACTTTCGCTCACCCAGATGGACCTCGGTTTTCAGCCGCATTGTTACAGCCCTGGGTGGGGATGGTCACCCCTGAGCTGAGGCCGAGGAAATCCTCCGGGGAGCCCGCTCCCTCCTGGAAGGCTCCCACCCCCTCCTTCCTGAGGGTGCTGCACAGGAAACCCCCACTTCCAGCTCCTTTCTGCTCCATTGCGGGCAGGGGCTGCATCTGCAGAGGCAGCAGCCCCCTCAGAAAAGCTGCCCACACCCACCTCACCCCACCTCACCCTGAGTCAGGGCTGAGTCTCAGCCAAGAAGGAGAAGTGGGGCTGAGTGAGTGGGGCTGAGTGAGTGCCCTCGGTCCCCTGTCCCCGCCGTCCACTGTCTCCCGAGCCTGAGAACTGGGCCAGGCCCTCGGCTCAGCTCAGCTCCTGCAGCCGTGTGTGCAGGAGAGCATGCCGGAGCTTCCTGCGGAATGTTAGCGCATCTCTCCTGAGTTCTTTGTTCACGGGAAGATTCGCCATATATTAGCACCTTCGTGTGTAAGAACCTAGGAATACTCAGGAACTTCCATGCTTCCTTCCTTCCACGGAAGGTCTTAAAATAAATAAATAATGAAATCCACGAAAACATGTTTTCTTGGCCTTGAGGACAGATGCCAAACTTCCCCCCTTTTTTTCTTATAGGCCTCAGTTTCCCCACCCACGAAATGGGAGCATTATCTGGCTCTTGCTGGTTCTTTCAGCGTAGACACCGTGACTATCCTATATAATAAAAGGGTAATATGCAAATGAACCTTAACGGCAGAACAACCACTGGACCAGTCACTATGAGGCACCCTTCCCATCACCTGATGGCAAACTGGGAGCCAGGGGTGGGTGGTGGCAGGGGGTGGGGCCGGCTGCGGGCATCTGGGGAAGATGGCCCTGATTGCCTAGGCCTAGGACTGTCTTTGTGCATGAATTTTGTGGGCCTGCTAGTAGATTTATGTCTCTTAGGACAAGAGCGTCCAGGTTGGAGGTGAGGTCCCTCAAAGGTTGGCCCCAGGGCCTATTTACTGGGCAACCTGGGGCAAGTTACTTAACCTTTCCGTGCCTCTGCTTCTCCCTTGATAATGGACTCCTTTTAAGGGGCAAGAGGAGAGGGGAGAGTTCCTCTGTTCAAGGGCCTCAAACTCAAACGTCTGCAGGGCCAGGTGGTAGGAAGAGGTGGGGCCAGGGGGAGGGGGAGAGCCATGCCCCTAGAGGACAGAGTGAATGCGCTCCAGCCACAGAGACATGGCCCCCAGGTGGAGACCCCCCTTTGCTCTGAATGGTTTAGTATCTTGGCAACGGTGTGAGAAGTTACCTAAGTTGCATTGGGCGTTAGGAGACCCGGGTCCGAATCTCAGCCCAGTTACTCCCTAGCTGGGCTGGTTGATGACTGCCTGAACCCCATTCTCTCACCCAGTGAACAGAGCCGAGTCTCGTGGCTCAGAACAGACATGGCC
>PVJC01020712.1:0-13355 GCA_004026665.1 Murina feae
GGGAGGAGGAGGAGGAGGAGGAGAGGGAGGTGAGGGATGAGGGAGAAAGTCTGGGAGGACCATGCTGGCCCAGAGGGTGATGGGAAGTGCCTCCGTGTGGAGACGGGGTGAGGAGGAGCTGGCAGCAGGAGGCAGGCGGGGAAGCCTGTGCCGGGGTGGGCGCCGCATGGTCGCTCTGCGGTGTCTGAGGCCGAGCTGGAGGACACTGTGCTGTGTGGATGGCAGGAAGGCCCGGTCACCAGCTGGATCTGGGAACAGGCTGCATCTCAGTGCAAGTGCAACGGAGAGCACGGCCCATCTGGGCTCCCTGCGAGCAGCCTGGGGACAAGCATCTGGGCACAGGCAGCTTCCGTGGGAGGTTATCCCGGGAAGGAGTGAGGACCACACAGGATGCGTAGTGAGCAGGGAGGGGGCGTGGGAACTGCGGTGGGCGGATGGGTGCGCCCTGTGCGGGCCCTCCAGGAGGCGCCCTGGAGCTCCAGCAAGTGCTGCTGAGATGCCCCACACCAGGGTATTTACGCACAGTGCCTGCCAGCCATTGGTTGGGGGTGGCGTCCATGTTTTGTTTTTTAGTCCTTACCCGAGGACATGTTTTTCACTGATTCTAGAGAAAGAGGAAAGAAGAGAGAGAAACAGCCACATGAGAAAAACATCATTCGGTCGTTTCCAGAATGCACCCCAACCAGGGATCGAACCTGCAACCTGAGTATGTGCCCTAACTGGGAATCGAACCCATGACACTTCAGTGCACAGGACCACACTCTGACGGACTGAGCCACACCCGCAGGGGGAGTGGCATCAATTCTGTGACAGCTCCAGCCCGCCCTGGGCCAGAGCCGCAGGCCAAGGCAGGGTCAGCGCTGGGAGGCCAGCGCAGGGAAGCAGCCAGGGCCGGGTGTGGGTGGGCCTGTCAACGTCCTCCAGAGCCTGGAGAGCTGCACCGACCCACGTGGCCGCCACCAGCTCCCTGCGGTTGCTGAAATGCATTAAGTTTTTTTAAAAATCCAGGTCCTCACTCACACTGGCCCCAGTTCAAGGGCTCCATAGGCACATGGGAGGGACCATGTCAGTGTCCCAGGTCTGGAACATTCTCATCATGACAGAAAATTCTAAGTGCTGGAGGGTTTAAATAAGAGCGTATCGGACACCGCAAATTAAAACAACACTGAGGCATCACCTCACACCTGTCTGAACAGCTACCATCAACAAACCATCCAAAGACAAGTGCTGGCGAGGATGTGGAGAAAAAGGAACCCTATACACTGCTGGTGGGAATGCAGACGGGTGCAGCCACTGTGGAGAACAGTATGGAGTTTCCTCAAAAAATTAAATGTGGAACTGCCTTTGACCCAGTGACCCCACTTCTAGGAATACATCCTAAGAAACCTGAAGCACTAATCAGAATGTATGCACCCCTATGCTCATAGCAGCACAATTCACAATAGCTAAGATCTGGACACAGCCCAAGTGCCCGTCACTAAATGAGTGGATAACAAAGCTGTGGTACATTTGCACCATGGAATACTACGCAGCAGTAAAAAAGAATCTCTTACCCTTTGAGCCAGCATGAAGGGACCTGGAGAGTATCGTGCTAAGTGAAATAAGCCAGTCAGAGAAAGACAAGTATCACATGATCTCACTCATATGTGGAATCTAATAAAAAAATAAACTGATGAACAAAATGAACCCACGGACATAGATGCATGGATCAGACTGTGGAGAAAAAGAGGGAAGGCTGGGGTGGGTGGGAAGAGATTAACCAAAGAATTCGGATGCATATATGCACGTACACAAGCAATAGGGTGGTGCAGGCCTGGGGTGGGGGGAGGGGTGCAGGCTAGAAGGGGTCAGTGCGGGGAGAGGGGACATCTGTAATACTTTCAACAATAAAGATAATTTTTTTTAAAAGAGAGAGTATCAGACACAATCAAATTGAGGCACTAGGAAAACCCCTCTGGCTACTGAGGGAAAATAGCCGGTTGGGACTGAGGCAGGAAGCCGGGGCAAGTGTCCAGGCCAGAGGCCATGGAGGCTGGGACTAGTGCAGTAACAGTAGGGGTGGAGCAGAGCTGTCAGTGGCACTGCTGAGAGGTCCTGACCATTTGGCGAGGTGAGAGGAGAGGAGGACGAGGAGGTGAGATGTGGACTCTGCTGTGAGTGGCAGGTAGAAGTGGGATGGCTATCCCCAAGATGGAGACCAGACTGACCTTTATGTGGGCCTCGCTGGGTCCGGGGGTTCAGAGGGAACTCTGGGGGGGCACCCAATTGGCAGCTGGACTCTAAGGGCAGAGGCCTGGGCAGACGTAGGAATCTGGACCCAGGGGACATTCTGGCTAAAGGCGCAGCAGGCAGCCACTGGCTGTGCGGTAACCATCAGGCGGAAGCAGGGCTGAGTCCCGGGCTGGACGGCACAGCTTGCCTAAATGCTAACAAGTTTTGCTTCCAAATGGTGGCAGGGTATGTGCGTGTGTATGTGTGTGTGTTTAATTCTGGGATGAATTTAATTCTAATTCTGCCGACTTTGGGGATGGGAAACAGCTGTCTTAATGAGTTAAACAGTGGGTTTAAAATAGCGAGCATCTGTTCGCAGTCTGAGCCAGCACCCGTGGAGGCCACTCTGAGGTTTGGGGCTCACAAAGGTGGGGGGGCTGGTTTCGGCTTTAGGGATGGAAGGGGACATAGGGCTGGCAGGTCCAACATGCAGGTTCAAAGCCAGCCTTGGCTGTTGGGCAAATTACCGCCCCCCCCCCCCCCCGTAGGGTTTCTGCTGCTTCCTCTGTGACAATAGGGCTGTTTCCCAGCTGAGCTGGACCCTGGGCTGGTCCGGGAAGACAGCTGTGATGGGTCAGGCTGGCCCTGCGGAGGTGACACACTGAACACATGTACCCGTCCTCAGATGCTTCCCGGCTGTGTTGCCTGAATCCCTCTGTGCCTCGTTCCCTCATCTGTGAATGGAGCTGATGCTGGCACCTGACGCACGACGTTGTAAGAAGTTTAGATGAGTTTACACTTGGGTGGCGCAGGGCCTCGAGCGGGTGCAGGCAGACAGCAAACCCTCTGTGAATGTCACTGGGTCTCTTAAGGCGTAAATAAGTGCAGGATAAAGCAAAAAGGCCTGCAGCTAGGAAACAAAGGGTGGCGGGTGGCACAGAGGGGCCTGGGTGGGCCTGGTTTAGTTGGGAAAATCAGGGAGGCTTCCCGGCGGAGGTGATCTTTGAGCTGGGAACTGAAGGAGGAGGAGGAGCTGCTCATGTGCAAAGTACTAACAGGTGTTGCGGGTTCGGGCGGCGGGGACGGCAGGTGCAAAGGCTCTGTGGCAGGGCCTCGTTTGCATTTCACAAATGGCAAGAGGCGGTGTGGCAGGAACAGGAGTAGAGCCAGAATTCAAATAAGTCTTACGTCACATTATGGAATTCAAGCTTCACCCTAAAGGCATGCCAGGGAACCACCGCAGGTTTCCGGTGGGGGAGGCATGAGATCTGATTTGCAGCCAGACTTACAGCTCGCGCCCTGATTTCTGAGTGCACTTATTGTGCTCCTACTGGACACCAGGCTCTCAAGGAATGACACCACACAAAGTCAGAATCGCTCCTGGCTGGAGTGGGAAATAGCAAGGCACTGCATGTGCCCATACACTTCCATCCAAGCTCAGGGAATGCAGCCCCCGGGGAGACCCTGGGCTCGGGGGGGCCCTGGGTTCGAGTCCCAGCTCTGCCACTCCCCAGCCGCATGGCCTGTCCTCAGTTTCCCCTTCTTGTCAGTGAGTGGTCTCACGGATGGAGCAAGGTGATCCGCGTCCAGTGCTTCCCAGGCACTGTCACCATTTTCAAATGCTCCTTCATGTCTTAAAAAGTGACACTCACCCCTACCATGTGACCCAGCAATTCCACTCCTAGGAATTTACCCAAGAAAAACAAGAGCACGTGTCCACACAGAGACTGGTCTCCCATGTTCAGAGCAGCTTTGTCGGTAACAGCCCCAACCTGGAAACCATCCAACCGTCCACCAACAGGTGAAGGCATAAACACACAGCGGTCCGCGCAAGCCACGGGCCATTCCTCAGTCATTAAAAGGAACGGAAAGTAGAGAAACGCAACAATGCAGACAAACCCCGGAGTCATCACGCTGAGCCCAAGAAGCCAGGCGCTGTTGCACGCTGGGCTGTACCTTAGAAATGTAAAGCACCCGGACGGTGTGGCTCAGTGGTTGAGCATCACCTATGAACCTGGAGGTCACGGTTCGATTCCTGGTCAGGGCACATGCCCAGGTTTCGGCTCCATCCCGAGTGGGGGGCGTGCAAGAGGCAGCCAATCAATGGTTCTCTGTCATCATTGATGTCTCTGTCACTCTCTCTCTCTCCCTTCCTGTCTGAAATCAATACAAATATTTTCAAAATTTTTTTAAAAAGGAAGGCAAACGAATGCAGAGTGACCCAAAGCAGATCCGTGGCTGTTGCCAAAAATCCTGGGGAAGTTTTGGGGGCCACATATGTGTTCGCTGTCCTGCTGGTTTTACAGGTGTGTGCGCGTGTGCTTACCTTCAGCACAGGGCTGGGCAAAAGTGGGCGTACTTTTGTGAGTGTGCAAAACAACTTATCATCGTGTCATCTATGAATTGTTGTATGACTTACTTGTATTAGTTGTCTTATTATTATTGTTGTTGTTATTATTTTGTACCCTTACTTACGATTTATCTTTTAGATAAAGATGGCTGGTAACTTAATCTACTTTTGCCCACCCCTGTATTTCCAGTCTATTGTGTGCCAGCTATTTCTCAACAAAGCTATAAAGACAAAATGAAATAACCACTGAGCCCAGTGCCCAGGAGACAGAGGGTACCAGCTGCGTTGAGGACTTTGTGGCCATTATAGGGATGGGGGACAGGCAGGCAGGACAGGAGCATTTAGAAGAAGCTTCCTGAGGCTGGCGTCCAGGCCACCACTTGCCTCCCAAATTCTCTTCCTCTCCCCCTCCCCCCCCATTCCCCACCCCCACCCCATCTGGGAAAGGAGCCTGGCCATAGAGAGGAGAGTCGTTTTGTTCTGCTCTCCGCCAACCAGACACAAGATTAATCATGACCATAAACAGACTGGGCGCTACCTAAATATTTCATAGTCCCATGCGTGCACTCACACACGCATGCACACACTCACATGCAGGCTGTGGGCTGGCACGCTTGCTTTTAAAAATATTTTGCTTGTCTTTAAAGGAGGCTGCAGGTGGACAAATGGAGAGATCCCTCCCTTCTCTCCTGTATATTTTTTCTTCCTTCCCCTGCCAGAGGGGTCTCGAGGAGAAGGGGGTTGAGGTTGGGGGGAGCCTTTGGCTCCAGGTTCAAGAAAGAAATCAGTTTCTCTGACTGTGTCTTAGCAAGGCGGCAGCTGTGCTGGGAGGATGTAGGGAATAGCAGGGGGTCTGGGCCATGACCTTATTATTGGGGGAAACTGGAGGCTCCCGTGCCATTATGAAAAGTGGCCAAGAGACCCTCCCCCTTTCAATCAACACTCATTTATTTATTTATTTAAATGTATTTTATTGACTTTTTACAGAGAGGAAGGGAGAGAGATAGAGAGTTAGAAACATCGATGAGAGAGAAGCATCGATCAGCTGCCTCCTGCATACCTCCCACTGGGGATGTGCTCGCAACCAAGGGACATGCCCTTGACTGGAATCGCACCTGGGACCATTCAGTCCGTAGGCCGAGGCTCCATCACTGAGCCAAACCGGTTAGGGCTCATTTATTTATTTATTTGACAAGCGTTTCCTGGGGTTGTAGAGTATGGCGGTTTAGAGCACAGACTTGGGATCTGAGAGACCTGGGTCCAGGTCAGCCTCCACAACTTCTTGGCTCAGTTTTCCCATCTGCAATATGGGCATAATAATTGTCCCCTATGTCACCGGGCTGCTGTCTGAGGCCTATATCAAATATAGTGTCTTATCAAGTTTTCAGTGTGGCAGATATACAGTAGGTGCACAATCAATGTAGCTGTCATGACAGGGGAATACTACTGCCTGTTGAGCTCTGGGTCCTGGGAGACAGGCATGGCGCATAAAGGAGACGGATGGTTACCTGTCCCAGTACTCAGACCGTATTTCTTCTTTCACCCTTGCACTTTATATATGGAAGTTCAAAGCCACAGATTGTTTGTCAGAAATGCATGCAGGGCTCATGCATGGCTGAAGGAACCCAGAGATGCCTCAATGATCTCAAGCCTCTTGCTGATGGGGAAACTGAGGCCCAGAGAGGGGGAAGGAGGGCTGCCAGGCCTCTTCCCTGAGCCCAGCCCTGAGTCTCAAGATGGACCTGAGATCCTGGCCATTGTGGCTCAGTTGGCTGGGCATCATCCCATGTGCCAGCAGGTTGCTGGTTCAAGTCCTGGTCAAGGGCACATGCTGGGTCGCAAGCTCCATCCCTGGCGGGGGATGTGTAGGAGGCAGCCCATGAAAGTTCTTTCACATCAATGTCTCTCTCTCTCTCTCTCCTGCTCCCTTCCTCTCTCTAAAAATCAATAAACTATTCTAAGAAAGGTGGGAGGGACTGAGATAGTCCAGTCTCAACCCCACCTGTCCTTAGCTTTGCAGCCACCTGCCTGAAATTTACCAAGTGTGACAGTGTCTTGACCCAATGAGATAGCCAGAGCCAGTGGCATCGGCAGGACTGTCACCTCCCACACCGGGTCTCAGTTCAGTGATGGACCAAGGAAGCAAAAGGCAGGTGGGTGCCTACTGGATGCAAGAGCCCAGCCGGCCTTGCGCTTCTGCAGACTTGGGGTGGCTCAAGACTCTCAACAACCCCAAGAATAGATAGATCAGGATCCCATTATACAGATGTGGAAACTGAGGCTCCACAGTGGCACACATGTCACTCCAGGTCACACAGATACTCCTCTGAGTCCCTCCTCTGGCTGGAGGGCCCTGCGTTGGGCCTGCAGACAAACAGTGATGGAGGCAGACCCAGGTTCTGCCCTCTCAGAGCTCATGTGGTGGTGGGGGGGGGGGGAATGGGCAACGAGCAATAAATACTATACATAACTGTGTGGTACGTTGGGTCATACATGCTATGGGGAGAAAGGAAGCAGGGAAGGAAGTACGAGGTGCCAAAGATGGAGAATCAAAAATTATAAATGGGGGAGGCCTCACGGAGCAGGTGACATTTGAACAAACACCTGGAGTAAGTGAAGGAGGTTGCCATGGGCGCTCCAAGCAGTGTGACCCGCCTGTGCAAAAAGCCCAGCCTGATGGAGGGACAGTGAGGAGGCCCCTGTGCCTAGAGCAGAGTGAGCAAGGGGGAGAGAGGGAGGTGTTGGGGGGGGAGGGGATGGGGCAGGTTGTGTATGGCCTTGTGGGCAGCAGGCAGGACTTGGGCTTTGAGCAGGAGAGACGCGGGAGCCCTGAGGGGCTGTGGGCAGAGGAGCGACCACACCTGACTCGTACTCACAGGCTCCCTCTGGTGGTTGCGGTGGGGACACAGGCCATCGGAGGACGACGGGAGCCAGGGCGCGCAGTTTATAGTCACTGACAGTGGAGGGGGTGGGGCAGTTTGAGCACGTGGTCCGGGAAGGCATCTCCAAAGCGGACAACGAGAAGCAGCTGTGAGAAGATGGAGGGTAAGAAAGGGTGCTCCAGGCAGAGGACACAGCCAGTGCAAAGGTCCTGAGGCTGGAAGCAGCCTGGCCTGTGTGAAGAACAGCTTGGAGGTGGAAGGGTATGGGGAAGGGAAGTGGGAGTGGGGCGTGGGTTCAGGACCACACAGAGCCCTGTGGGCAGCAGTAAGGAGATTTTTGTCTAAGGCACTGGGGAGCCATGGAGAGGCGCTGAGCAGGGGAGGGTCACATAGGATGAACGGTTTGGTAGGCAGGATAATAGCCCCCAAAGTTGCTATCGTCCTAAACCTTGACCCTGTGAATAAGGTACCTTGTACCGTATCGCGGGATGAGTAGTGTCCCCACAAAACCCATCACCACCTAGACCCCGAATGTGACCTTATTTGGAAATAAAGTCTTTGCAGGTGTCATTGGTTAAGGGTCTCATGCGCAGTCACCCTGGGTCTGGGGAGGGCCCTGCATGCGATGGCTGCTGTGTCAGAAGAGGGGAGGACACGGAGCCGGAGAAGATAGCCACGTGAAAACAGAGACAGAGACTGGGGTGACGCTGCCACAAGCTAAGGAACCTGGGCCCCCGGAGCTGGTAGCATCATGTACAGGTGGGCGGAACTAGGTTTACCGTTGCGAAGATGTGAAACAGTCACTAAAGCTATTGTCTCCATCGTAACCTGCACGTCTTTTTCCATACAAACAACTGTAAACCTAGTTTTGCCCACCCTTGTATCATTGCCAACAATAAAAAATATTTTTAAATTTTGCAAAGCGATATTTGGGGGCGTCTGGAGTGAAAATGTTTGGGAACTAGAGAAGGACAGTAAAACATTGGGGACCTACCAAAGGCAGGAACCAGTTCATTTATTTTTTAATTTTTATGTTTCTGTTGATTTCAGAGAGGAAGGAAGAGGGAGAGAGAGAAACATCAATGATGAGAGGGAATCACTGGTTGCCTGCCTCCTGCACGCCCCACACTGGGGATGGAGCCCACAACCCCGGGCATGCGCTCTGACTGGCAATCAAACCTCCTGGTTCACAGGTTGACGCTCGACCACTGAGCCACACCAGCCAGGTGAGGAAAAAACAAGTAATCATAAAATAAAAAGAGATCTTCTTACCTTGGCATAGGTCGCGCTGACACTCTGATGCAGATGCTTCCAGAATCTTCTCCTTCCACATCATTGTCCTGCAGCTTCCTCTTGCCCGCTTCTGTGTATTCTGGACACTAGTCAGCGTCTGTCCGCCTAGCTGACATCCTTTATCTTGGCTGCGAAGTTTTCCTTTACACAGACAGTAGGGGTTGTGCACCCCCTAGTGGTCGCCTTCAGGTAGTTTCCATTTAATGGTACTTGAATGCCCAAACGAAGGTGATTGGGGTGTCCCTAGCTCTAGAACAGGGGCAGAGACCGAGTTTGGTTTATTCTGAATTGTGATGGGTTGCTGCCCACACCTCCTCTGTATATGAGAGTGCTTGTTTGGTGTCCCCCTCCCTCTAACATCCCTCCCAGGGCTACTTGGTGCTCCTGGAATAGAATCCCCAATCCTCCCCATGACCTCAAAGTCCCTGCACCCATTCCCTCCCTACTCTCACCTCCTCCCTCTCTTCCCTTTGCTCACTCTTACTCCAGGCCCATGGATCTCCTGGTGGATTCTCAAATCACACCATGCATGGCCCTGCCCCAGGGCCTTTGCATGAGCTGTGCCCTCTGCTTGGAGTGCTCCTCCCACTTACCCCCCCCTCCCTTCTCCAGGGAAACTCAATCCACAGCTCCCATGTCATTTCCTCATTGTGGAGAAAGAAAAATGAGGGTTCTGAGAGTGGATGTAGGAGACTATCCAAGGGGAGAAGCCAGGCAGAGACCGGAGAGGAGGGGGTAGGGCCCTGGTCTTGGGCATAGCTGGGGAAGGGGTGGCTGGGGGCTGACTGGGGCAGCTGGCCCTATCATTGGACCCCTGGCCCCCACCATACACTAGCTCTCCTACATCAACACTCATGAGAGATTCAGGAAATATTTTCTCTCCAGCTGACACTTTTGGCAAAATACAATTCCTGCAGCTTTTTTCTGTGCAAAAAACATGTCCATCAAAACTGTCCCGGCAGTGCCTGCATTGGGGGAAGGCCACTGGATTTGATCCAGGGATGGAAGAAAGGGCCCCGGGGAGAAGGAGATGCAGATGCAGAGGCCTTGCCTCTCCCTGCAGTTGGAGGGCAACAAAAACCAGTAAGAACAATAGTAAAATGTCAGCTGCTGAGTGCTCTCCAGGGCTGGACGCTCCCCTATCTAGGCCTGCTCCAGGTTCCTGCTCGAGTCCATGATTATTAATATCCCTGTTTTTCAGATTAGGAAGCTGAGCCCAGAGAGGGTAAGACACTTGCCAAGTGCCACACAGCAGAGTCAGGATGAGCCCAGACATTCTTCCCCAGGGATGCCTAGAAGAGCCTCGACCCAGAAGGGGCAGTGGGGTGGGGAAGGGGGCACAACGGAGGCATCCCATCATCTACCCCAAGGCCTCCAGCAGGTTCCAATCCATAGCTCTAGCTGGGGCCAGATGAATGGGTCTGTGATTTACACTGGAAACGGTGACATTGTATGTCAACTATGAAAAAAAGAAGAAATGATAAAGTATGTGAGTGTGTGGAGCAGAGAAGAAGGCACAGTAGCAGAGAGGGTCCAGCCCGCAGTGTGACGGGACGGAGTGACCTTTCACCCCCAGCTGGCTGGGCATGTCTTCCTCAGCTGCCTCCATTGTGCCTGGCACATCTTAGTCCCCACAAACTAAGCCGAGGCCGCGTGTGTCAGAAGCGGCTGGGCAGCCTCTCTGTGCCAGTTTCCCTCTTGGTTAAAATAGACATAAAAAATAATCCCTAGGCCCTACCCGGTTTGGCTCAGTGGATAGAGCGTCAGCCTGCGGACTCAAGGGTCCCAGGTTCAATTCCGGTCAAGAGCATGTACCTTGGTTGCGGGCACATCCCCAGTAGGGAGTGTGCAGGAGGCAGCTGATTGATGTTTCTCTCTCATCAATGTTTCTAACTATCCCTCTCCCTTCCTCTCTGCAAAAAATCAATAAAATATATTTTAAAATAACAATAGTAATCCCCCACCTCCCCATTAAAACCGTTTATGTTCCAAAAGCAGCTGGGGAAGGTGCCACCTCGACCCAGGCAGCAGGAAGATGGCTCTGGCCCTGGAGCCCCAGCTGCCGCCTGTTCCTGTGGCCAGAGACTGACTTTTCTAGAACATGGCCCCTCCTCCCAGGTTCCATCCAGAGCCAGCGCGGCCACATAAATCCCGCTTTACGGCTGTTATTGACGGGAGCAGGGAGAGCAGCCCCAGCAAGGCCCAATTAATTTTCCCGTCTGGCATCTGTGCGCCTGGCGAATTTCTGAGCTCCTGGAGGGAGGGGGCGGAGCCATCCGGGGACAAGACAGGCTGAGGACAAGGTCATGGGCAGGCCAGGGCATTCTGGACTCCCCATCTGAGGAGCACTGTTCAGAGAGTCCCAGATCCTGAACCCCAAGGCTCTTGTCTGGAGGGTGGGATAGGAGATGGCTCTAAGCTCTGAGTATGGGCCAAGACTTGCAATTTTTAATTAGGATGAAAACGAAGGTTTCACCACAGAGACATTTGAGTGAGAGAGGGAGCCATGTAGCTTTCTAAAGGAACAGCTTGTCAGCAAAGGGAACAGCCCGTGCAAAGGCCCTGGGGCAGGACTGTGTTTGGTGTTTTGGAGAAACAGTTAGGAAGCCTGAGTGGCTGGAGGAGAGTGAGTGAGGGGGAGAGAGGGAGGAGATAAGGGCGGGGAGAGAGGGAGGAGATGAGGGCAGGGAGAGGAGGGGGACGGCCATACAGGGCCTTGTGGAGAGGACTTGGGCTTTTACCTCCAGGTACGTGAGAGGCCTGGAGGGTGGTAGACAGAGGAGAGACCTGACTCAGCTGCTCCCAGGCGCCCTCTGTCCTCTGTGGGGAGAAGAGCTGACTGATCCACAGTGAAAAGAAAACCTGTGTAATAATCTGCCTATTGCCACTACAAGCTGTGTGCCCTGGGCCTCCTCGCTCCTTAAAAGGAATATTAGGCCTGTGAAGAGACTTTAACTCACTCTCAATAAACTCTGTGCGATGAAAGAAATGGCCTGTATTTGTCCTGTCCATTATGGGAGCCACCAGGGACAGGTGGCTTCTGAGCAGTTAAAATGTTCCAACGCAAATGTGGAAGTGCATTTCAAAGATATGGATTTATTTAATTTTTTTAAATTGTGATAAACTACAGAGACAGACAGCAAGATGGCAGCATAAGGTAAACACCATAAATGCAGTCGTGAACAACTATTTCAGAATATCCACGAAAAGAAAACACGGACACCACTCACAACCACAGGAAGGCTGGCTGAGTGAAAATCCTACAAGTAGAAAGAATCTGAGACTCGGAGGAGCGGCGGAAGCAAAGTACAGAGGTACGGAGGCGCGCGCACGGGGCTCGGGGAGAGGGTTGGCGCCGGAGGACGCGGTTCTTTTCCAAAATGGAGAGAGCCACAAGTTCCCAGCGGCTCTGAACTCCAGTTCCAAGCGAGTTTCTGAGGACCCAGACACCCAGAGAAGGGGGACTGACTGGCACCAGGAGGAAATCCAAAGTGGGTTTCTCTCAGCATTGCTTGCAGCCATTACCGTGGAACACAGACACCCGTGTCTCTTAGTGCAGGGCTGAGAAGCGCCATAGCTATTTGCTCCGCCCTGCCCTGCAAACTCCCCGAGGCCCCGCCCCTCCCAAGCTGTGTCAGAGGCTTTTGCATATAAAAGGCTGAGTAGCCTAAGGCAAAGGCTAAATCAACACCTCCTTAAAGATACAAGAGCCAGCCTCACGCAGTGGCCAGAGAGGGACCATACTAAACAAAACTCAGATCCACAAGGAACACACTCGTCGCAGATGCAGTGAGCACAAAAGCCCCACTGAAACAACTCTTGCCCCATAAGGGTGTCTCCAGCACAGAAGTTCTCCCACTATAGACACAGCTGACTCTCATAAACAAGTGGCTTAGAGGTTAATTCCTCTCAGTGATCGCCTAATTCAGAAAGGGAAGCAGCCAAAATGTGGAGACAAAGAAATAGGTCACAAATGACAGAAATGGAGGAAAGAAAACGACAGGACATAGAGTTCAAAACGACGGTTATTAGGTTTTTCAAGAATTTTCTAGAGACTGCTGATAAATTTAGTGAGATCCTCAATGAATCTAATGAGACCCTCAAGGATATGATAAAGGACCAACTAGAAATTAAGCATATACTGACTGAAATAAAGAATATTATACAGACATCCAACAGCAGACGAGAGGATCGCAAGAATCAAGTCAAAGATATGAAATATGAAGAAGCAAAACCCACCCAGCCGGAAAAGCCCAAAGAAAAAAGAAAAAAGAAAAAGGTTCAAAAAGTATGAAGATAGTGTAAGGAGTCTCTGGGACAACTTCAAGCGCACCAACATCAGAATTATAGGGGTGCCAGAAGAAGAGAAAGAGCAAGATATTGAAAACCTATTTGAAGAAATAATGACAGAAAATTTCCCCCACCTGGTGAAAGAAACAGACTTCCAAGTCCAGGAAGCGCAGAGAACCCCAAACAAAAGGAACCCAAGGAGGACCACACCAAGACATATCATAATTAAATTGCCAAGAGCAAAAGACAAGGAGAGAATCTTAAAAGCTGCAAGAGAAAAGCAGTTAGTTACCTACAAGGGGGCACCCATACGACTGTCAGCTGATTTT
>PVJC01020712.1:13455-28999 GCA_004026665.1 Murina feae
TGATGAACAAAATAAACTGGTGAACAGAATAGAATCAGAGGCATAGAAATGGAGTGGATGGACAATTTTCAGGGGTTAAGGGTTTTGGGGGTGCGTGAAGAGAATGGACAATAATCGTACACCTATGGATGAGGACAGTGGGGGGGCAAGGACAGAAGGTGGGGTGGGAACTGGGAGGAGGGGAGCTATGGGGGAAAGAAGAGGAACAACTGTAATAATCTGAACAATAAAGATAAATTAAAGAAATTAAAAAATAAAAAATAAAAATTATTCCAAAAAACAAGTAAATAAATAAATAAATAAAATTGTGATAAACTACATAGCATAAAATTTACCTTTTTAACCATGTCTTATTGTTGACAGTATTACAGATGTCCCCCATTTCCCCCTTCAACCACACTCTACCCAGCCCTGCCCTACCCCAGGCCTTCACCCCATTATTGTCTGTGTCCATGGGCTATGCTATCCATATAATAAAGCAGTAATATGCAAATTGAGTATTATTCCCTCACAAGATGGCTGCCTACAACCAAGCCAGCAGAGGGGTTAGTGAGGGACAACCAGCCCAGCAGAGGGGGCAAACAGGGGTGACCAGGTCAATGAGGGGAGTGCAGTTGGGGGCAACCAGGCCAATGGGGGGGGGGGGCAGTTGGGAGTGATTAGGTTGGTAGGGGGGCAGTTAGGGGCAATTAGGCCGACACACAGAGGTAGTGAGGGGCAATCAGGCTGGCAGAGGGCCAGTTAGGGATGACCAGGCAGGCAGGCAGGTGAGCAGTTAGGAGCCAGCAGTCCAGGATTGTGAGAGGGTCATTGGCAGTCGGACATCCCCCGAGGGGGTCCGGGATTGGAAAGGGTGCAGGCTGAGCTGAGGGGACCCCCCCCCGCATGAATTTTGTGCACCGGGCCTCTAGTATGTAAATAAGTTCTTTGATTAATCCCTTCCTGTCCCCCATGCCCCTCTGAGATCCGTCAGTCTGTTCCATGCTTCCATGCCTCTGGATCCATTTTGTTCATCAGTTTGTTTTGTTCATTAGATCCCACGTGTAAGTGAGATCATGTGCTATTTCTCTTTCTCTGGCTAGCTTGTTTTGCTTAGCGTAATGCTCTCCAGGTCCCCCCATGCTGTTGTAAAGGGTATGAGATCCTCCTCCTTTACAGCTGCATAGTATTCCGTGGTGTAAATGTACCACAGCTTTCTACCCCCTCCTCTACTGACGGGCACTCGGGCTGTTTCCTCATCTTAGGGGTACATGTATTCTTTCTGCTCGGTGTTTCAGGGTTCTCAGGATATAGTCCCAGAAACTTTTAACTACATTTTAAGTGCACCCTACTAGCTGCACTTGCATTGTTGTGCAACCATCACCTCCATCCTTCTCCAGAACTTTCTCATCTTCCCAAATTGAAACTTTGCCCCCATTCAACACTACCTCCCCGCTCCCCGCCCCCTACCCCTGGCACCCACCGTCTACTTCCTGTGTCGATGGATCTGACTCCTGTAGGGACCTCCTGTGAGTGGAGTCACACGGCATCTGTCCTTCTGCGTCTGGCTTCTTTCACTGAGCACAATGCCCTCGGTGTTCCTCTACGCGCAGCAGGAGTCAGAATTTCCTTCCTTGTTAAGCCTCGATAACATTCCATTGTGTGGATGGACCACTTTGTCTTTATCCTTTATCCGTCCACGGACGCTTGGGTTGCCTCCACGCCTTGGCTGCTTGTGAGCAATGCTGCTATGAACGTGGGTGTGCAAATAGCTCTTTGAGACCCTGCTTTCCATCAAGTTTCATGTCATCAGTTTAAATGTAAGTAGCCACGTGAAGCCGCTGGCTACTGTGTTGGATGGTGTGGCTCTGCGGGGTTTTGGAAGAGAATTGAAAAGCGTGTTCTCCCTTCAGTTGTAATTAATGACCTGTGTGGGCCAGCAAGTAACATCTCATAAACCACTTACGCTCACCAGTGTCCCTCTTGTCCAGAGGGGCACACACCTGTTTGTAGTGTCCCCTTCCTGCCAGCCTCGTACCCAGAACAGACGCAACCCTGCATCCTCTTGGTGTGGCACTGACCCTCCAGCCCAGTGTGACATCTGCTGTGATGGGCCAGTGGGTGCACAGGACCGAGGGGGAGCCCAGAGGAGCTCTCTGATCCACCCTGGGGTCGAGAAAGGTTTCCTGGAGGTGGCAGCCTCTGTGCTGACCCAGAGGGATGAGGCAGAGGCAACGGTGAGATGGGGGGCGGGGAGGGACGTCCTGGGTGAAGGGACCTCGAGAGCAAGGTCATGGATGCCTGAGGGAGAGATGAGCATGCTTGGCAGAGCAGCATAGTCACAAGAGAGGGTGAAGGGATGCGTCGTTCCCTGGCCTTCGGGAAGTAATGCCATACCCCTTGTACAGGTGAGGAAACTGAGGCTCAGAGGCCAAACCGCTTTCTCCAAGTCCAACGACTGGGGAGAGGAGCAGCCTCGTTTGTGAAATGGATGTTTGAGGTCCTTCTTCATTCTCGCCCCCCAACTCTAGATCCCTCTTGTGACTCTACATTAAACAACCGTGACAGGAGAATTTGTTGAGCACTTTTATTAAAAAATATATGTTTTTATTGATTTTTAGAGAGAGAGAGAGAGAAACGTCAATGTGAGAGAGAAACATCGATGGGTTGCCTTCTGTACGCACCCCGACTGCTGATTGAACTGCAACCTGGGCATGTGCCCTGACCAGGAAATGAACCAGCGACCCTCCGGGACTGGGGCATCGCTCAACCAACCGAGCCACACTGGCCAGGACCTTTCTTTTATTTTTCTTTCCTTTTTTTTTTTTTTAATTGATGAGAGAGAGAGAGAGAGAGAGAGAGAGAGAGAGAGGAGAAGCATTGATTTGTTGTTCCATGTATTTCTGCATTCATTGGTTGAACGTGCCCTGACTGGAGATGGAGCCCACAGCCTTGGGGTAACAGGATGGCACTCTAACCACTGAGCTGCTCGGCCAGGCCTGTTGAGGACTTTGTGAGCTGAGGACATGCTGTGCATACATCAGGGGTCAGCCAGGACCTGGCTCAGACTTTTTTAAATGGTTGAAAAAAATAAAAGGATAATATTTTGGGACACAAAAATGATAAGAAATTCAAATTTCAGTGTCCATACATAAGGTTTTATTGGCACCTGGCCATGCCCAGCCCATGGACACAGGCGGCTTCCACACAGCCATAGCGGAGTGGACCCGATGGCATCCGAGCCAGAAATGGTGCCTTTTTGGCTCTTTACGGAGAAGGTTGGCTGGCCCTGCTATTCATGTATCAGCTCCTTACAACAGCCAGGTGAGTCCGATGCTGCTGCCTTCTTCCGTGACTACAGATGGAGAAACTGAGGTACACAGCGTTCAGTGGCTCAGCTATGGCTACACTGGATAAGTGACCAAACATGGATTTTAAAAAAAAAAAAAATTCCTTTTTTTGCTCTCGCCAGTTTGGCTCAGGGATAGAGCATCAGCCTGCAGACTGAAGAGTCCCAGGTTCAACTCTGGTACAAGGCACGTGCCCAGGTTGTAGGCTCCATCCCCAGGAGGGAGCATGCAGGCAACAGCTAATCAATGACTGTCTCTCATCATGGATATAACTCTTTCTCTCGTCCACTCCCTTCCTCTCTGAAATCAACAAAAATATATTATTTAAAAATAATATTGCTTTTTTAAAACATATATTTCTACTGATTTCACAGAGAAAGGGAGAGTGAGAGATAGAAACATCAGTGATGAGAGGGAATCATTGATCCGCTGCCTCCTGCACGCCCCACACTGGGGATGGAGGCTGTAACCCGGGCATGTGCCCTGATTGGGAATCAAACCATGATCTCCTGGATCGTAGTTCGATGCTCAACCACTGAGCCACACCAGCCAGGCTCAAACAGGGGTTTAAACCCAAGTGTTGAACTCCCTGGACAGTGCTCTCAGCTCCACACCATACCTGGTCATGCCGTCTGGCCTAGCCCTCAGCACTTGGGGCTGGGAGAGTCTGGATCCAGCTCTTTCTCCCACCGGCCTTGGGAAAGGGGTGGGTGGGTGGTCAGCAAGTGCCCAAAGTAAGCTCCAGATTCCGCCCCGCTCCCTCCCCTGGGGACCATCTGGGAAGGCAGCCAATTAAGAGCAAATCAATTAAGCAAACTGCTGCCCTGTTTTTCTGACTTCAATCAAGAGGCTCGCGTTCCGGGACTGCCAAGTTGAGTTCAAGCAAAGGCATTTGTGAGCAGATCTGAGAAGGGACTCACAGGATTGGGAATTCGTGCAAAGAACTCTGACCCGGCCTCAGGGAGCCTGCGACAGTGGGTTGTATAATCGGATCCCCGTTGGGAGTGTGGGAGGCAGTGCGTGAAGAAACGCTGGGAGGGGGATCCTGGGGAAGGGAGAGCTTCCTGCAGAAGATGAACTGCTCAGTGTGACCTGGAGTGTGATGGAAGCAGTGGGAAAAGAAGGCTATAATTTGTGCATTTTGCCTGTCAATCAAGTGATGAAAGTTGCTGTTTTTTTGTCACATGCTATTCAGAGGTTTGACACCTGAAAGAAAGAAAAAAATTTGCAGCTCAGGCTCTTTGTGCTGCGCTTAAACCAGGAACAGTAAGATTCATGGAGCCTGAGAACAGCAACGCAGATAAAACGGAGCAGAAAGACAAAGAGAAATGAGCTTCCTGGATCCAGCCACGCCTGAAGCTCACCTTCCCCTGGGCTTCCCACTTAGAACCTGGGTATTGATGCATGTGCCTTCTGTTCTGTGTGGTGACGAATAATGCTCTCACCAAGTACTTCCTGATCTTCACCTTCTAGACTAGGAAAGATTCGATTATTACTCAGCAAATGTCATTCAATCTCTCCCTGCCCCATCGATGTCAGGCCCAGCTATGTAACTGGCTTTGGCCAAGGCAACATGAGCCAAGGTGACCGTGTGCCAATTCCGAGCCTAGGCCCTAAGAAGGATGGCCTGTCCCTGTGTGCCCCTTGTGCTCCCGCCTTGCCATGACACAAATAGGTATATTTTAAAAATATATTTTTTTATTAATTTTAGAGAGAAAGGGAGAGGGATAGAGAGATAGAAACATCAATGATGAGAGAGAATCATTGATCAGCCACCTCCTGCACCCCCCTACTGGGGGATCGAGCCTGCAACTCAGGCATGTGCCCTTGGCCAGAATCGAACCTGGGACCCTTCAGTCCCCAGGCTGACGCTCTATCCACTGAGCCAACTCGGCTAGGGCCACAAATGGGTCTTGAGTAGCCACTAATCCAAGGAAGACGAGAAACACGTGGACCAGATCTGGACTCGACTCCAGATTGGAACCTAGGTCAGCTGCCCTACCCATGTGTCAATGAGAACTGATGCTTGCGGCTGTGCGGCAAAGAGATTTGGTGGGTATTTGTCACACAGCCATAGCTGACTGTCACATGAGCACATGATATGACTGCACTTCTCTGATTGGTTGGACCAGGTGGGACTGTTATGAAGAGTTACGGCCTGTGACACTTCTGGGCCAGCCCACTTATCGCTAGTGAGAGACCCCCGGAGCTCTCTCTCTGTGCCAGAAACCAACAATATTCCTCCCCGTGGCTGCCCCGCCCATCTCTTCTGGCATCAGGGAGCATGGGGCAGATCCCCAGCCCCCATAAACCACAGTGAATGTACAACGTGAATGGGAAAGAAACCTTTGATGTCATTAGCCTCTGAGACAGGGGGTTGGGGGTTCCTGCAGCAAAACCAGGCATGTGCTGATGTAATAAGAATGGAAGGGTTCTGACAGTGTGAGCAGAAAAAGGAGGCATGTTTGCCAGCCCCAGCATTGTTCATGCCTACCCATTAGAATTTAAATCCACCGAACTCGGGACCTTCCCCAGGGACGCCTCGCGTAGCCACCACCCCAGCTTTCAGTTCCTCCCAGGATCTCACCATGACCTCGGGAGAGAGGACATCATAACCCAGATACCCAGAACTCCATCCCTCGTGAGAGTCTGAATGCTGGTCGGGCTTATTCTAAATGCACCGCAGCCGCGTGAGATGCGGCCGATGCAGACATTTCCACTTCCCCGGCCAGTGGGGTGGTGTGGACTGCGGTGTTTCTCTCGGCGTGTGTTGAAGTCTTTTGAAGCCCCATCTTTTATTCCTGCCTCCGTAGCTTTTCTTGCCTGCAAACACGCCCTGCCGGAATGTTACTCTGTTCCGTGGACCCTGAGATGCGATCAGTAGAAGAGACACCTTTATTTTATATCCTGCTAAGGGAGAAAGCAGCCCCGCCAATTAAATCATGGAACAGGCAGAGGAGACACATCCCCACCTCAGACGTGTTAAAACTTGAAAATCGTGCATCTGAGAATCCGTGAGATGTAGTATGTTTGTGGTTAGACCCAGGAGGCAGGATGCCACTTGTCCTGGCTGTGGCTTAGTTTCCAGAGCCTAAAACAAGGGCCTGGCGCACAGTAGGTCGAATGACTATTGGTTGAATGAATGAATGAATGAATGAATGAATGAATGAATTGTTGGATGCTGAGAGGTTTTCCAGGGTTCTCTCATTTTATCCTTCCCATGCAGACACCATTAAGCTGTGTTTTAAGAGGGGAGACTGAGTCCCCAAAAGGGACAGGGACTTGCCAGGGCCACACGATCAAGCCTGAGATGGACTTCCCTGCCCGAGGCCTGGCTCTAGCCCGTGACCCCCAGTTCCAAATTAGACATCCAGGCCAGCCGTGTCCTACTGTACCCCAACATCCCTTTCTTCCAGCCTTGTCTCCCCAGAACCTGTTTTGTGAAAATCTAATCACGCCCGTTCGCCCGAAATTCAACATCAAAATGACTGCCGAGCCCTTGACTCGGGGTAATTAAGAGCGTTTTGGGACGCCTTGCTTGATTAAAAGCAGATCATCCATTCAGAATGAAAATTCACAAGGCAAATTGCTTTTGTTGCCGCCACGATGCGATTTTAAACGAGGCTCTGGAGCTGATAAAGGCCGTCTGTCGGGCTGTCCGCCTGCTCAGGAGTCATGTGCGTGGCTCCCTTTGCCGACCCCCTCACCCTCGCATCTGGACCTTGGGGGGACCCCTGTCTGGGCATCAGATCCTCGACGTTGACCCCAAACCCGCTCCCATCTCAGGGCCACCCCCGCGTGTGCCTACCAGTTCCCACTACCTGTTCCCACTAACCCCCCACAGGACCAGCCTCTGCCTCCTCCCTGGCCTCCCGCCTCCAATCCTGAGCCTTCCTATCCACTCCCCTCAAAGGGCTCCTAAAATCCAGTCAGGCTCCCTGCTCTCCATCTTCAGCCGATTAACCCGCTTTCCTCTTCCAGGCTCAGCTGAGACGTCATCTCCCCTGACCTCCAGGCTGGGCAAGGCGGCTCTGCGGCTGCCCGGAAGCCCCATGAGAGCTCTCACCAGCCACGCCAATGTCCATTTCCCTGCCTGGACTGGGAGCTCTGGGAGGACAGGGCCAGGCCTGTCTTGGTCCTCGCTACGTCCCCAGCATGAACAGGTCAGAGTACTGATGAGGCAGCGGGAAACAGAGAACGAGTGATGACTGCTGGGGGGGAGGGGTGCGAGGGGCCCAAGGACTCAAACAACAGTGGCCTCTGCCCTGAAGCGCACTGTCCTGCAGCAACCGAGCAGGATGTGGCTGGGCCACTTCTGGGCCAGGGCATTGGTTGCTAGTCAGAGACCACCCAGAGCTCTCCTTCTCTGTGCCAGAGACAGGGACACCCCAACACTCAGAGCCCCCACTCCTGCTATTTTTGTCCCTCCTTCTCCAGCCAGTGAAGGAACCCCCATCACAGCCTCAGCTCAAAGCAGAATATTTCTCTCGCTAAGAAAGGCCAGCCCCTTCGTCAGACTCCTTCCCATCCTCAGGACAAGGGAGGGAGTGGGGTCCCCCACTGCAGGGGCCGGGGCTGGGGCTGGGGAGGAGGAACTGCCGTGGGAAGTCCTTCCTGCAGTCTCACCTTGGGCCAGGGACCCTGTGGTCTCATCCGTTACGATGTGGCCAGTAATGGGGAGGCTGGATACACTTGGCAATCTTGCCGTTAAGGGTGTGAAAATGCAAAGGCCCAGTTGACATCTGTCAGTTTTTTAAAAACTGTGGGGCCTTGGCTGGTTTGTTCAGTGGCTAGAGCATCAGCCTGCGGACTAAACAGTCCTGAGTTCGATTCCCGGTCAAGGGCACGTACCTCAGTTGCAGGCTGGATCACTGGCCTGGTCAGAGTGTGTGCGGGAGGCAACCAATCAATGTGTCTCTCTCACATTAGTGTTTCTCTCTGTCTCTCGCCCTCTCTTCCACTCTCTTGACAAATCAGTGGGAAAATGTCCTCCGGTGAGGATTAACAACATAAACAAACAAACAAACAAACAAATAAAACTGTGGACATCCATATGCTTTAGCCCAGCAAACTCATTTCTAAGAATTAATATTGCAAAGCAGGGGTTCTCACCGGGAGCCAACTCTGCCCTCGAGGGGACACCTGGCGGTATCTAGGACCATCTGTGGTTGTCATGACGGGGAGTGCTCCTGGCAACGAGTGCGTGGGGGTCAGGGATGCTGCGCAATGCCCCACTGTGCGCAGGAGGGCCCCCCACAGAGAATGGTCCAGCCCCAGTATCTCCAGTGCCAAAGCAGGGTGGGGGGAGCCCTGGGGCCAGCTGTTTAGGGACACTCTGCAACAGGCATCTCTTAGAAATTTTCTAATCTCCTGTGAGACGGAGAAAACCAAGTCCCAGACCTCCAACGGCAGGGCCCCAAGGTCACGCAGCCCATTAAAAGGTCAGGCTAAGGTGCGTAGTCTCCATCTCATTCACTGATGGATCCCTGGGGCCGAGCACAGAGCCTGGCACACAGTTAGGCACTTGGGAAATGCTGGGTAAAGCGCTGAGCTGGGACTCAAACCCAAGCCCCCTACTCACAACCTTGGACCAAGAGACCCCCTTAGCCGCACCCCGCTGTGTCCCGGCAAATCCGGGGCAGCTGAGCCCCACAGGAGGCGGTGGCTGAAGCTTAACCTCCCCATTGTGGCCTCTGAAAAGGGAGCAGGTGTTGGCGGCTTTGCCGAGGAGGCCCCAGCCGCTGCCTTTGTGCCCTGAGCTGGTAGAATCCTCTGCTGAGAACCGGCCTCCTTTCAACCCACTCAGTTCCACATCCCACCTTTCCCAGCCACGTTCTCCACCTGAAAATCCCCCGTTCGGCCCGAATGCTTGTCTTTGTTCATCTTTTTTTGGCCTCCCCTGCTGTTTAATCGTTTCTTGTCAGAGCTGTGGGAGGAGGGGAGAGGGAGGGCGAGAATAAATAAATAGGGAGGGGAAAATAAAAGAGATCCTCTAGTGTTCAGCAGAGGTTTGCATTGAAGGGGATTTCGCCTGGCACTTTGAGATATTGACAAAGGCGGGCGAGGGGCGGGCGCGGGAGAGGGGCGAGGCATCCAGCGGGCGTGCTTGGCCCGGACCCGGCATTGAGATATCCACACAAACAGATTCATCGAGCTTGTCCTTGTGCCGGTCTGGCTGCCAGATGCTCATTAACCCATGCCGGGGAGACGGCCATTCGTTCTCCCCAGGCCCCGAGAAGGAAGGCTGGGGGGACGGTCGGTCCCCTCTCTCCTCAGGACTTGCTGTGTGACCTCAAGAATCTGACTGCTGTCTCTGCGACTTGTCCATTATTGGCCCTTTGTGTGTGTGTGTGTGTGTGAATATATTTTTATTGATTTCAGAGAGAGGAAGGGAGAGGGAGAGACAGAAACATCAATGATGAGGGAGAGTCATCCATCGGCTGCCCCCTGCACGCTGCCTACTGGGGATGGAGCCTGCAACCCAGGCATGTGCCCTGACCGGGAATCGAACCATGACTTCCTGGTTCGTGGGTCCACGCTCAACCACTGAGCCACACTGGCCGGGGCGATTGGCCCTTTATATTCCCTCCTTAGAGGGATGTAGGATGTGAGGGTGGCAGAGGGTGGGAGGGGCTTGCCCTAAGTCACCCAGCTGGCAGAAGGCAAGCTCCTCGTTCAGAACTCCTTACTAGAGGCAGTGAGGGAGGAGGGGCCCCATGGAGGACAAGAGGCACCGTTTTAACATCTGAAGGCTCGTTCCCAGGAGGCCTCCGGGGCCTTCCCTCCCCGCTCCGGGCCTTTTCTCTAATAATAACAATGCACCCAACGTATGTTGTTTAATTCAGGTGCTCAGGTCAAAATACTGACGGAGTTCCTACTGTGCACCAGGCCATGTGTTGAGCACGAAGGGGTGGGGGTGGGGGGCCACAGCAGTGACTGAGGCAGATGGGCCCCACACTCCTGCGCTCACAGATGATCATATGACCAAGCAGATCATATGACCAAGTGCTGGCAGACGCACCCAGGGTAACCTGAGCCATCACGGACTGTTTCCTCGCCTGAGAGGTGTCTGGTCTTCCAGGTCCTCTACGGGTGAGCAAGAGAAAAACAGATGAAGTGGAAGGGAGTCTCAGGCAGAGGGCACAGTGTGGGCAAAGGCCTGGCGGGGGGATGGGCGTTCAGAGTGCAGAAAGAAGTCCAGAGAGAGTGGGGGAGAGGCAGGCCAGATCCAAAGTGCCCGTTAGGCACAGCCCAGGACACGTGGCAAAGCCTTGCCAAGGTCATTTCTGCACCAGCCAGTGGGACGGGCGATGAAGGTCATTCCCATTTTCCAGATGAGAAAACAGAGGCCGCTCAGGGTAAGCACGGCCGAGCCAAGATCACAGGGCCTCCCTGCAGCCACTGCCCTTCCACACGAGCACCCTTACCCGGAAATGTGTTGAAGTGCATGAAGCAGGGCCTTCGGTGACCTTTCCAGGAGAAAGGGCTTGTGCACATGGAAAGGCTGTTCAGAGTCGCCCCAGCTATGCGTTTGCTAGGGCTGCGTAACCAAGGACCACAAACCTAGCAAAACGCTTAGAAAACAACACACACTGATTCTCTGATTGGTCCTGGAGGTCAGCGTCTGAAAGGGTCTCCTGGGGCGAAACCCGGGTGTGAGCACGGCTGGTCCTCCTGCAGTTTCCAGCCTTTTCCAGCTTCTAGAGGGGACACATCCTTGCTCGTGGCCTCTTCCTCCATCGTCACAGCCAGCAGCGCAGCCTCTTCCATCTCTGACTCTGTCCCTCCTGCCTCCCTCTTATGAGGACCCTGTGATGACACTGGGCCCCCCACCCCCTCCCTTGGTTAATCCAAGGTAATCCTCCATCTCAGGGGTCTTAATTCATCTGTAAAGTCTCCCTTACGCCATGAAAACCATCATAGTCACAAGTTCCGGGGATTAGAAATGTGGACCTGTTTGGGGAGAGGCCATGATTCCTCGTACCCTTTTATGCCCAGAGGGGTCATGGCCCAAAAGGGGTCTGAATAGAGAAACTAAGCATTGGAGAGACTTCAGTCTCCCCATCTGTAAAATGGGCGTCAATCCTAGACCTGGACTCAGGATTGCTGGAAAGTTTTGCTCAACCATTTAACATCAGACATTCAGCAGTGACCAAAAGGAGCATGGCCGCTGTACTCATGGGCAGGAGGGTGGACATCAGAAGACAGCAGCAATGCTGGAGCATACTGGGGGGTGGGGTCAGAGCAAAGAGCTATATAGAGAAGTGGGGGAAAGGTGTTGCAGGAAATGGGAATAGCACATGCAAAGGCCCTGAGGCAGGTCAGTGCCCGGTGTCCCTGAGTACCAAGGAGGAAACCGGAGAGACTGGTCTGGGAGGAATAGCTGAAGGATTCCCAGAAGACGCGAGACTGCAGCGTTGGCAAAGGAACGAAGCAGGCCAAGGGCAGCTGATGGCAGAAGGGAGGGAACTGAGGCAACCCACAAAGCTCCAGCCTTTGGAGCAGTGGTTCTCAACCTTCCTAATGCCTCGACCCTTTAATACAGTTCCTCATGTTGTGGTGACCCCCAACCATAAAATTATTTTTGTCACTACTTCATAACTGTAATGTTGCTACCGTTATGAATCGTCATGTAAATATCTGATGTGCCGGATGTATTTTCATTGTTACAAATTGAACGTAATTAAAGCATAGTGATTAATCACAAAAACAATAGGTAATTATATATTGTGAAATATTTATTTCTAATTATGAATATGTGTTTTCCAATGGTCTTAGGTGACCCCTGTGACAGGGTCGTTCGGCCCCCAAAGGGGTCGCGACCCACAGGTTGAAAACCGCTGTTTTAGAGTCTCAACTACCTGGGGCCGAGAGAAGCCTTAGAGAGGCTGCGAGGGGCACGGACCAGCCAGAGGCAGAAGCCAGGCCTGGTGCTGAAGAGCCACGCTGCCTGCGCTGGAATCCCCACTCTGCTGCTCTCGTTCTGTGTGACACTGGCCAAATCACCTCGCTTCCGCGGGCCGTTACGGGGGAAATGGTAGTGCCAACACCACAGACCTGTGTGGGGGTGACATGAGCGAATCTGCGATGCCCAAGGAGAAGGCAGAAGCCAAACGCCCATTCACTCCGAGGCGAAACTTCCTCCTGAAGACTCTGTGCCCCCTGCCTCAGCCCCAGGCCTTTCTCTGATGACACATGTGCCCATGTCCCTGTGGGGGTGGAGGACTCCTTCTTGTCAGGAAATGAACTGCCACCACCTGAGCTTGATTGCACCACCACCCACCCCCGGATCCACTCACCAGAGGTGGGAGGAGGGGGGTGCGTAGGGGGACGGAAAAACTCTAAGGGGGAAGAGGGATTAATCGCAGCGCCATTTGCATAGGCCACCTCAGTCGTTGCAAACAATCTAATAACAAAAAGTGTTCTGTCCTGCTTTCTTTTTTTTATTAATATATGTTATTGATTTTTACAGAGAGGAAGGGAGAGGGATAGAGAGTTAGAAACACCAATGAGAGAGAAACATCCATCAGCTGCCTCCTGCACGTCCCCTCGCCCCCCCACTGGGGATGTGCCCGCAACCAAGGTACATGCCCTTGACCAGGATCGAACCTGGAACCCCTCAGTCCGCAGGCCAACGCTCTATCCACTGAGCCAAACCGGTCAGGGCTGTCCTGTTTTCTTGAGCGATTAGAGAGAGGCATCTTGCATTAGGACCTTGTTTCTCATTTTAAGAAAAAGTGCACAATAAAACCCTGTTGTTCTTGGCCGCTGGTCCTGGGGTCGAGCCAGAGAGGAGCCCGTGAGGGGAATGGTGTCCTGCTGAATGGGGTCTTCATCCGCCTGAGTCTCGGACGTTTTCTCTCTCTAAGGCACCTCCAGGTCTTCTGTTCTGCTGCCACGCATCGTCCTCCTTCTGGCTTCCCCTCTGGGTCTGCCTTGCGCACAGTAGGGACACAGAAATGCGGGCTCAGTGGAGCTGAGTCCACGCAGGGGGCTGTGGAGAGGTGCGAGGTGGGGCCGACTCCGTGGTATCAGTCAGGTATTTCTTCCTTCAGCAAATGTGGACCAAGCTCCCACCTGGAACCCCGGAATGGCGGCCCCATCCCCAGCAGGATGGCCTGCCCCTGCCCCTCACATCCGGGGCTCCAGCTGCAGTTACTTGTCTTCCCTCCACTTCTCACCCCACAGCTGTCTCCACTACCTCCCACCTGCCAGGGCTGGGGTGGGGGTCTGGGAGAGAAGCCGCACACCAGGGGCCCCCTCGTCTGAGTTTCTGGGCCCCTGAGTGAGACAGGTCATGACCGTATCCATCCTTGTAGGGGTTTTGCGTGAGAGAACTATGGCAACTGCCTCCGCGTCCGGACTCCGCCCTTCAGCGCCTTGTTGTGGTCATTGTGGGGTTCCTTTACTCATTCAACAGACACTGGCCTGGTGCCCGCTTGGAAGTTAGTCTAAACCACGCTGAACTCGACTCCAGACTCAGATGCTAGGTCCTGCCTTACACTGAGCCTCAGTTTCCCCATCCATCCCCAGAGCACACCGTACCCTTCCCTTCCCAGTCCCGCCGCCTCTAAACCCAACACTAGCGACCCACTTCGGAGCCTGGCCCCGCTGACCCACATCGGCTTGGCCAGATCCAAGAAGGCAAAGTGTTCTGCCCCACCTTCTCCACTCAGAGCCCCCAGCAAAGGCAAGGTCGAGCGTCCAAGTCCTGGCTGTAGATGGGTCTCAAACACTCAAGTGTTGGAGGCCCTGCCGAGCGCTCCATCTCCTGCCCAGCGGGGACCACATTAGCCGCTCAAAACCCATTCCTGGAAATTAGAGCACAGGCCTCTGCAACAATCAGGGGTCATTCTCAGCGTTGGTTCCGGGCTTTCCCGCAGAGTTGACAGCCCAGCAGCCGGTCTGGGGGAGGGGGTTTGGGGGGGTTCCAGCCGGCCGACTCCAACCTGAGGCCGTCTCCAAGCCAGCCAGAGAAAGAAAAAGGGCAATCAGCCCTACCTGGTTTGGCTCAGCGGATAGAGCGTCGGCCTGCGGACTCAAGGGTCCCAGGTTCGATTCGGTCAAGGGCATGGACCTTGGTTGCGAGCACATCCCCAGTGGGGAGTGTGCAGGAGGCAGCCAATCGATGTTTCTCTCTCATCGATGTTTCTAACTCTCTATCCCTCTCTCTTCCTCTCTGTGAAAAATCAATAAAATGTATTTTTAAAAAAAAGAAAAAGGGCAATCATTTGAGAGTGGGGGATTGTTTAAGGGAGTCATTTCTCTGCTCCAGCACCTTCTATGGCTCCCAGCTGCCAAGACTTCAATCCAAATGGTTCAACCCAACAAACAGCAGCAAGTGATGGTGGCTCAGTTGGCTGAGCATCGCCCCATGCACCAGGGCATCACCAGTTGGATTCCTGGTCAGGGCACATGCCCAAGTTTCAGGCTCAATCCTCAATAGGAAGCTTCAGGAGGCAGTTGGTCAATGTTTCTCTCTCATCACCAATGTTTCTATCTCCCTTCCTCTCTGAAATCAATAAAAACATTAAAAAAGAAGAGGAAGAAGAAGAAAGACTGCTTTACCAGCTGCTCTTCATATTTCTGACCACAGAGTTTGTGGGTTTCTTGCATGTCCTCCAGGCTTAGAGGCTCACAAGGCAGTGAGTCCAGGCTTTCATTTCATGCAGAAGTAGTGTGGACTTCAGGAATGGTTTGCTCACGTGGCAAAGCAGCAGAATCCCTGGAAAGGAAAGTCAGGAAGTTGACTGCTACCTAAGCCAAGACTTCACTGCCCCCCTGCAGCTGCCAGAGGGCTCCTGCTCCAATGTCACCTCCTCAGAAAAGCCCCCCGCGGTACCTTTTATTTGGCTGGGCCGTGGGGAGTGCAGCATTTGAGTCGGTGACCAGTGACTGGGTAAAGCATGAAAGCATGCGGCTCTCCCCAGTGTGGGTGGGCTGCATCCAATTTGTTGAGCCTGAAGAGAACAAAAAGGCAGAGGAAAGGAGAGTTGCCTCCCTGCCTGACTTCTTGAGCTGGGACATCTGTCTTCTGCCCTCGTCTGGGACTTACACCATCAGCTTTCCTGGGTCTCCAGCTCACGGACAAGGGAGTGGAGCAGATTGTAGGGCATCTCAGGTTTCATTATTGCGTGAGCCAATTCCTTATAATAAACAAATCTCTTCATACATATCTATATCTATATCTATATCTATATCTATATCTATATCTA